>JAOYRU010000209.1:0-251850 GCA_026315105.1 Locusta migratoria
GACTGCGATTCCGGCTTGTAGCGATTAGCGTCGCGTATTACCATAAGATTCCTGTTGTAAAAAGTTGCAAATAACACTCAAGGAACTTACAATGGGGTTGTCTGCATTTTATGCTTACCGCTTGCTCCAAGTTGTACTGAGAAAGCTAATACAGTCTGGCTAATTTGGTTTTCTTGTAAGACTTGTTCTTCAACACCTTTAGTGCCCACTTATAATTTCTGTTCGCAAAAATTTTTCCCTAGCTGGTGAGACCTTATAAGTGTGTCCGTTGGCAGGAACAATGCTGGATAAGGTGTAGGATAACCGGGTGGAAAGAGGACATGCGAGAGTAGAGATGCTTTCCGAGGGTTCTTTACAAAATTAAAGTAACAGATAATTTTAATGGTTTGTTGCGGCTGAAAGGCCTGTTGCAAGTCTTTTATTGGACGTAACGTCATCCAAATGGTTATCGCTAACCTACCCTATTTATCAAATCAGGAAAGGCTCCTGCAATCCGAGTTTGAGAGGTCTCAACTTTAAATTACGAACTTTGCCGCTTGAGGGATCAACTGAAGAGCTACTTGATTGAGAAGCAGCGGTTCCAGTCTGGAAAACTGACACAACGGCCGGGAGTGCGGGACGATGACCACATCCCCTCCATCCCTCATCCGGTGAAGCCTAAGGGCGGAGGGTGTCACGGCGGCCGGACGGTACCCATTGGGCCCTCGAAGCCAGTGTGGCACGTAGTTTAGTTTATATACAGGGTGTCTCACCTAACTCTGCCACCTGAAATATATCTGGAACAACAATAGATAATGAAAAACAGTTTTCACTAGCGAGAACGAACGCCAGGGGCTTAGGAAACAAGCTATTATGGGAAATTTTCAAATGTAAACATATACTATTTTCCACACAAGCTTGTGTATTTTTAAGGGCACACCCCCTATTATTTCGTATACAATCAACAGCATGAAAAATCAGAAATTGCAATACGTCAGTTACATCCCGAGAAATTCCGAAGCGTAGTTAACGCATGAAATAAATGAAGTGCACGGCTCGCACACGTCCAGAAACTCAAGCGTGAACCTCACGCTGCCTCTGTCACGGGCTCACACGATGGGACGGTATGCACAATCCGCAAAAATAAACAACAACAGTAACGTTTTTTTAATTGTAAATGTATGTTTATTCTAGAAAATGAAACTACAGCTACAATAAAAGTAGGTTTCACTTTTCTAAACTCATTAACGAGTGCCCTGTCGCCCACAGAAACTTTATTGTTGTGTATTATATCCAGCATAGAAAATGCAGCCATATCTTGATCAATGAAACGCGGACACGTCAACATTTGTTCAAAGTGCTCTCCGTTTGCATGAATACAAGTTTCGAAACGGGAAACGAGAGAGTGTTGCACAGATTGTATTTTCTACAGATATTACCACACAAGCCACAACTCAACTTCAACTGTTTGTATAGCTTATGGGACTTAACTACGGGGTCATCATTCCCTAGACTTACAAACTACTTATGAACTAGCTAATCCTAAGGACGGCACAAATATCCATGCCCGAGGGGGGATTCGAACCCCCGACCGCAGTGGCCGTGCAGACCGTGACTGGAGCGCCTCAGTCCCCTCGGCCACTGCAGCCGACAACTCCTAGGTATTTGGTAGAATTTACGACCTCAAGGTTTGACTGATTTATCGTGTAATTGAAGTTCAGCGGATTTCTTTTAGTGGTCATGTGCATTACTTCACACTTTTCTTTATTTAGTGTCAATTGCCAATTTTCGCACCATGTAGAAATTTGTCTAAATCGCTTTTCAGTTGCTTTTGATCCTCTGTTGACTTCACTAACCGATAAACGACAGCATCATCCGCGAACAGTCTAAGGGAGCTATTCAGATTGTCTCCTAAATCGTTTATGAACACGAAAAAGAAGAGAAATTCAAGGACTGGGACTGGTGGAAAAGCCTCATTCGCCGATCTATCGAACATGATGGAACGACATGGGATATGATGATGATGATGATGGTGATGAGCTTGATAAAGCTCATCCTCAGTTTGATCAGGTCCCTCCCAAACCAAAATCATGGACTCGCCACAGTATCTCGGGATCACGCCGTTGCCGTAAAACAACAACCGAAGCTGTCGACTGCTCGCCGCTCGTCTGCGGACCCAGTCAGATGTCGGCAGTGCACGCACCCAGAAAAGCAGTGAATCCGAAGTGCAATTAACAACTATTAATGGGGCTGTCAGAAGGAGGCAGACGCGCGCGGCCAAGCGCATGGCGCCGACAGATAAGCGAGACCTGTTCCCGTGTTTCGCCCGCGGCGCCGTCCTCAGGAAGCAACAGCGATAAATAAACCGCGGCCCTGTCCCCCGATATTGGCCGGCGATAACGCGCCGAGGAAATGTTTTACAAGATGTCCATAAATAAATTCCTCCAATCCGGGGCCCGTGTGTGATGGCGCAGCTGGGAAGCGGGCTGTAATTTCGCGTCCGCCGCCATCTGTTCAGAGGCGAGACAGGCCGTCCGGCCATTAAGTCCTTTCAGCAACGCCCGAGTCGTTCATAATATTCGAGCGTAGTAATCCCCGTAATGAAAATGTACGGGGACGACACAGCATGTGAACACCACCTTTATTATCAGTTTACGGGATGTAAATAGAAAGATTACATCGTCTGCGTCTTCGTTAAACGAAACGATTTTTCCCCAAAAAACATCTAATCAAATCCCAGCAGCAAGGCGCTTTTAGAAACCTATAGAACTATACTTCAGATTTTATCGATACATATTCATATAATACTCAACAACAATAAAAATTAAATCTACAAATGAACACCTTTCGAAAAAAAAGTGTAACGTGAACGTTAATAATTAGTCCCAAACAAATGTAACTTACTTGGATAATCTTTTCAATTTTTTAGTCTACTCTTTTCTTTACCTCAGTGTATCTACTTACCTTACGTTACGTTAATCTTCTCACTGATGTTTTCAAGATAACATGTTAAGCCAAGGGCCAACTGAATCATTCCTTGCAGAAAGGGCTTCGCTACAACTTCGCTGCTGAAATGCAGTTCCTTAGCGAGAAGGGCTTCCGTTCTGGACTGAGTCTTTTCTGTATATAACAAAACGAAAAGCTTCAGTTTGACCGCGGCGAATTAGCCGTGCGCACTGAGGCACCGTGCTGCGATGCGCGCGGCCGTTCGCCGTCGAGGGTTGGAGTCCTCCCTCGGACATGGGTGTATGTGTTGTCCTTAGGTTAGTGTACCTTCGTTTAAATAGTTTGTAAGCTAGGGACTAATAACCAATCAGTTGAGTCCCATAGATTTACAACCATTTGTCCATTAGCTTTTGTTTTTGTATTTATAAGCACCGAATTAAATACCATTTTACTCAGAATGATGGGAACACCCATAAAGATATGATTTCTATCAAAAACTCATTTTGAAATTTTTATGATGGGAAGTGTAGTACGAATGGTTAGTATTTTAGCGTTTTATGTGTGCTTACGCCACCTGACCTCCATCTAATCATAATATATGTTAAATTTTCAGATAGTCCTATACTTAATCGTCTAATGACGATCTGACAGAGACTGAAACTGGGTATCATTAATAAAGGAGAAAAATACTTTGCAATTAATACTGATTATTTCAAAAAACCTTAATAACGTTATCTGCTTTCTATCCTAGTATATGCACTAAATTTTCTGTTAGCTCAAGAAATTGAACTGAAACCGATTTCTTGTCAATTAACTGACTGATTGCCAAACTTCGTTCAAGACTGCTTTCTCCAGTAAAGAGACGACACATATGCTTGCCAAGTGAGGACATACTTCACAACAAATACTTTTCTGAACATACTGATAACTAACTCCTGTAGATGATTCACATTTATCGAAATGATTGTGGCTGCCGACACACATAAAGAACCAGCTGGGTCCGCGATATGTCACCGGAACTCGAATAAATTAAATGTGTCGATATCTGTTCAAACCTAGCCGTAGAAATAATTTGCTGCAAGTAAAAGGGAACAGGAATCTGTAAAGACTATTAGAAAAGATAGGCACAGTTCACTGGCAGAGAACACTGAACAGCAGACAACTTAACTCTGAACAGTGGCCGCAGTGGAGTAGCCGAGCTGTCTAAAGCGTCTCGCTGCGGAGCGCGGTTGCTCGCCGTGGTGGTTCGAGTCCTCCCTGTGGCGTGGGTGTGTGTGTTTGTCCGTAGGTTAGTTTACTTAGGTTTAAGTAGTTTGTAAGCTACGGACTGATGACCACGCAGTTTGGTCCGGTAGATTTACAGACTTTTTTTCTGAACGGTGGCGAAGGTTGAAAACGGTAATCGTCAGCACGCATAGGTAACGGCGTAATTGTGACAGGAGGGCATAATTTAAATAACTAGTGCTGTGCTTAAGACGATAAATATCGTATAAATTTATGCATGGACACCTGTTGAAGCTAATATAACGTCTGGAAAAAAGGAGTAAAAAATGCACATGCGTTGCTATAGCAGATGTAAATTGGTGGTTTTGTTATTATTTATTCGTATGGACTACTCTGGTTTTGTTTTCTTCATATTTTTCCTTCTATCTCAGGAATATTCGTCTTGATTTTAGTCGCCGAGTAGCAGGCTAGAGACCGTGGGGAAGGTGGTGTCTCGATTCTGTTGATTTAAATCGATCTTTAAATGCTTTCCCTTTCTACAGGTGGCAGGGGAAACGATGCCAGCTAGATGTTGGAACTCGTCCAGAGGTGTGTGTGTGTGTGTGTGTGTGTGTGTGTGTGTGTGTGTGTGTGTGTGTGTGTGGGCTCCAGGCATCCGGTGATAATTCCATCTGTCTTGTTGAGTGCGACATCAACATGTGTTGCTTACGCTGATCTAGACCAGATCAGGCATACATACCCGCCAGCAGCGTGAAAAAGATCTAGGATTTTGAGGACCTTTGGTATCGCCCCCCAATTAGCTTATATTTGTATATAAGAGTCCTATCTAGTGTTACATTTGTATATAAGTGCCCTATCTAGTGCTACAGTCAAATATTTGTGGTTAGAGCAACGCTCTAATACTACTCTTCCATTCGATCTGTAGTTTCTGTCATCCTGCTTATTTCGAGATAGAAGTCGAACACTTTTTCGTTAGATTTGACTCCAATTGGTTATTTCAGTAATGCATATATCTCTGTAGTAGGGCCTTATTCAGACACTATTCCCCCTCCTCTAATGTTTTCTCCTACTGTCTAATTACTCTGTAGACTGCATATATACAACTATTGGTGCCTGCAAGAAGGGGCTTATTTTCGGTATAAATATCGACGAGTAGCGATAACATTACACATCCCTGAGGAACGGCATTTCCCCCGCTTCTCTGCCTGCCTTTATTTTCCGCAAACCGCAACACCCAAGTGTGGAGTAATTTATATCTTTACTTGCAGCATAATTATACCTTCTGCAGCGAGGGTCGGAAAAATAGTAATACCACACGCAGCACAAATAATCAGTGTTTAAACGCTAGGGCCAATACGATTTCAAGATACACTACTTTATTGATTAGAACCATTGCACCATGATAAAATAGTTCCTAATTACGCAACTGTTCAGACACGTGGGCTGAGATGGACAAGTTTCAGACCTGAAGACAATGGAAAGCTACGCTCCATGCTCGACACCGCTAGGGCCAAATCATAGGACAACGTACACGACGTCGATTACGAGACGAAAATACCTAGAAGCCCACAGAAAGTCCTAAATCCGCGTCTGATATATCGACAAATTCCATCCCTACTAGTCAAGGGACCTGAGATTTAAACTCCTGCGAGTGATATTACTAGAAAACTGCTATAAGAGTAACCTTCTTGTTAGTGCTTCACTTGTGCTGTACTCAAGAAATAGCAACAATAAATTGCGGGGTTGTTTAACACGAATCTACTTATTCGCATTTGGTGATCTTTGTTTTGTGGGCAGAGAAATATGTTCGTAATGAAAGTATTAATAAATTAAACAACCCAAATAAGTCATTAACGACCTTGAAATGTTAGATTGTATGATTATCCGGCATACGGAAGCCTGCAAAGACCAAATCATTTAGAAAATTTAAGTACTCGTAGTAGGAATTTCATTAAATTTTTCACACAAATGTGTAATTTTAAAAGAAGCGCTTTTGTAAGTTTTTGTTTATTCACTCTGTATCTAAGAAATCGTGGCAAGCATTTTGGCCTGCCCCAATGTAATTCATTCGGATATCAACCGCAATGCGTGGATAACTGAATCAGAAGATGTAATAGTGCTGATGAACCGTGAATAATGATACGTTGGATAAGTGAAAACTCGAGAGGTATTAGGATGATCAAAGGAGGAAAGAAGTCATTTAGGGAATCCTCAGAAGTTGAAAGGTTAATCTGATACTGTAAGCCGAACATTAACATTTAAACCAGGGCTATAGGAAACAGAAAAAGGCAAATTGTAAGTGTAGATTAGGATCTGCGATATTAATCGTCGTAATCGGTGGTTGCAACTGGCACACAGAAAAAAAAATGTTTTAAGCGAGAAACGGAGGACTACATCAAACTCGACAAGCGATACAAGTCACGAATAACTTAACAAAATTCTGATAACAATTTCTTAAAGCAGATTCCTTTGTTAAGTTTATTATCAACATCCCTCGTCACAGAATTCCGAAAATACACTTCTCATTCCGGTAACCAACGCTTTCCAAAAAGTCTTTCCGAATTCATTAATGAATGAAAATATGCAAAACCGTAAAGTAGTCCTCTTTAAATCTTCTTTATCTGTAGTCATACAATATACAGATTAAGCCGTATATAACAAAATCAGTTCACACTGTTCCACAGTATGTTCTGTAGCTGTAAACTAATTCCAGCCATAACGTTTGCGGGTAAACTGAAGTACTTATCGCAGAGAAAAAAGTACAAATATATAGTGAAGGACGACTGATGTTAGCAAGTACGATTACAAAATAGACTCACTATCAACATATAATTGGTATAAAAGTACAAGAGCTGTTGCGTTACATCACAACATTCGTGATATGTAGCACAAAGATACAAACTAAACGTTTTATAATGAAGTGTTTTCACATACACCATGCAAAATGCTGTAATGGTTCCAAAATGGTTGATTAAACTCTTCTGGTTCCATTATTATGCGATATCCATCGCTTGTGAAAAAACTTAGATCAGGACGTAAATTCTGGTAATAACACATATCTAAGCCTATTCGTCCGGGATAATATGTCAGTATTTAAGGGGGGACGTACACGAAAAACAAGTACAAATTTAACCTGTCACAAAATCCACAATTTTTGAGTTACATAAATGAAATTATGTACAATGGTTGACGGTAGTTCAAAGCATCTACTGAAATAGTTTTGTAATTTTAATTGAAATTTTTTAATTTTTGGAAGTTTTTAATTTTATGATCTCATGATTCACAAAGGTACCATTTACTAAGAAAGTTTATACGAAATTGCCTTGAATTTTTTGCAGTATAATCTCAATCAACATACAAATAAACCCACAGAATCATTTAAATTCACTGATATTTAACGAAGTTTTAGGTTTAATTATTTCTATTTGAAAAACTACACATAGAAATTCTACTTTCTTTATTCTCTATCTTTACATACACAAATGATATTAAATATTCGCTCTGAATAAATGTTTCTGATATATAATACAAAAGACATGACAAAGATCACAGTCAAATGTTTTCTTCTTTGGAGAAAAATGAACCTGAATAATGAAAACGGTAGTTCTGAGAAAATGCATTTTAAAGATAAACATGCTTTTTCGTTGCCATTCCCACATTCAAAAGCCTCCAGAACTGTAATGAAAGTCCTAATTTCCTTTAAGACTTCTCTTCTGGCTTCTTCTTTTCTGTCTTGTTTGCTCTGCAACGTCTTCGATGGATTTAATGGCTGCAATTATACGCTGAATGTCAATCCCCATCAAGTGTAAACTCCGGGCTTGAAGCCCATTCTCTACAAGACTCTCATCCTCTCTGAGCTGCCACCATTAAAGACAATAACTGCATTATAAAGTGCAATATTAACTTACTTGGATGAGAAAATGTAGTTTTGGGCTAACGTTTTCAGATGAGGACGTTCGGAGACTAATTAGCATTCTGCGTTTTACGATGAACACATTTCTTAGTAGTGCTGTTATGCCACAGCCTTCTTGATGTAGTATATTGATATTGCCTGCATTCTGATAGTACAACATTGAAAAGAAAACGCCACATAAACAGACAATACGGGAGAATTAAGAACAATAAATAAGGCGTGGCTCTGTGTAAGCTATTACAAATTATTTTTTTTCGCGTTTAGAAGCGGAATTGGAACTTCATATTTGGTAACTGAAAATTCAATACCATCTAGTAAATGAAGAGCCAATAAAAAATTTGACAATTCTGGTCATTTTCGTGTACGTTACCCCTTAAATGCATTCATTCGCAAGAAAGAGTTTTCGCAAACATTTTCCCACAGAAGTTCTGACGCCTCCTCATTAAAATACCCCGCGAATCAGTAAATATTTGCCCCGCTCGGAAAAAACCACACAAGCAGGCAGCGGCGCGCAGTCACGCCTCCGGAACATGAATTTATACATGCCGCAATCACAGCTATCGTCTTTTTTGTGACGCCGCCATTTACAAGTCGAAAGCTGAGCAGCTGTAGGCAAGTCTTGTTTATTCTAATGAGTTGGAATGATACAATTTTTTTTCCACCTAGGTCCCGCTGACCGGTGGCTGCGTTTTATTTCTCCGCGATATTTTATTGAGGCAAAGTGGCGGTCAGGAAAATGAAGGACCTGGGAGGATATCAATTATAGTAATTATTGCGAGCCGCGGCCCGGGGATCACGCACGGCGCGCCGCGGCCGCCGCCGCCGCCGCCGGCGAGGATTCCTGGAAAGATAGGCGCCGCCGACGCCGCGATAAATATCTACGATTGCTACTCGTGGAAGGGCAGGGCCGGGCCGCGGCTAGATTTCAGCTCTATGATTATAATTCCCCACACTATTAATTCCGAATGGGGCGCTCTTTTTGTGTGGCCCGCAACGACCTAGACGTATACTGCAGTGGCTCCGTGTCATACGTTCAGCTTCGTATCCAGGCCTATAGACTGATAATACAACAGGTGTCGGGTCCGGTGGACAATATCGAAGAGAAATATGTAAATCTCAACCGGCGTGTCATTTGGGACTGCATCAATCTAAATAAAATAAATAAATTTCGTGTGGTTCTTTGGCCTGGTTCAAGTCTTTCAATTGTACGCCACTTCGGCGACTTGCGTGTCCCTAGCCTACCCCAATTATCCAACTGGGGAAAAGGGACCTACAGCTTAACGTGGAATCCGAACCACGTGTCGTTTCTGGTGACTCCTCACATCGTTGAGAGGTGAAGGTGAGGGCATCCTGGAACAACGTAGTGAACAGAAAACAGCAACCAACGCCAAGCTGAGTCTCCCTTGTGCAATCTCCAGGATACAAAAGAACACCGATTTGTTTGCGACAAATTAGCGGGATTTGGTGGATCATTCGAAATCTGCTGGCGAGTATCACCAGGACATAGTTCGACACCGTACGGGGGGGGGGGGGGGATATTGTCTGGTTCACTGACGGATCAAAATCGGACCACGGCGTTGGGGCCTGGGTATACGAGGTGCAGCCAAGACTGGAGGGCGTCATCTCTCTAGGGAAACTGGCCTCAGTATTCCAGGGCGAAATCACTGCCATCAGGGCGTGTGTGGAGGAGCATTTGCGTAGGTGCTACAAAGATCGTAGCATCTATATCTATTCAGACAGCCAGGAAGCCCTGAGATCACTGGCAGCTCCTGCAACAAGGTCTAAAATTGTTGCAGAATGTCACAGGATTCTGGTGGAATTAGAGGAAAGTAATAGAGTAAACCTATTATGGGTCTCTGGCCACTCGGGGATCAGTGGCGACGAACATGCCGACAGATTAGCCAGGATGGGGGCAGAGACTCCATTTATTGGACCGGAACCTGTCCTGACAATCACCAAGGCAATGATCAAATTGGAGCTACGTAACTGGCTCAGAAGACAGCACGTAGAATATTGGACCAAAGTCCATCAACAAAAACATGGCAAGATAATGATCCCAAGCCATGTTTTAAAAGAAGCTCTGCAATTCTGGATCTGAACAGGAGAGAGATTAGACTCGTGGTTGGATTGCTGACAGGCCATGGGAATTTCAATAAACACCTACATACAATGGGAATAACAGAAGAGGACCCTAAATGTAGGATCTGTGATGACGGTGATGAAACTGCATCACATCTAATCTTCGAATGCATTGCATTGGAGAGTAAAAGGCACAGAACATTTGGGACAACCCGACCCGAAGAAATTGTGTCTAATAAAGAACTGGTAAAGGGACTCCTTGCACTGTTCAAGGGCATTGGTTGGCTTTACTAGATATACAGGGAACGATACAGCACAATAAACTTAGTTTCGGTGCGGGCAGTGGCGGGTTGGACCAAGACTGTTTTGGCTTCCCTGAAAAAATCAAATCAAATCACCAGGACATCGCCGACTACCATCACACCAGCGGATATCCTGACTCCAGATGTAGTACCGTACCCACAGACTAAACGTAGTGCCATTAACTGGTTGAAAGGTCACACAGTCTATTACATTTTCAATGTCAGAGACAAAACCAACGTAGATTTTCTCATGTATCTCATGATACAACATCAAAAACTTCAGAACATTACGAACTATAAGAAAAATTTCGCTAATTTTCTAAAGCATACAATACTTCCACATCTCCTTCAGAGCAGAAACTATTCGAATACTTAAGAAGACGATACCAGGATAGATCAAACCATGTCAAAGATCTGACAGTTTCTCCCCGCTATATGACTTAGAGTATTGTATTCACTGGAAAAGAGAGGAGAAACTGGCATTAACAAGAACAGACTTATACGAAAAGACTTGATTGGGTCTGTGTACCTAATGTATATGTAGATAGATTCTGTGAACTTGGTGACCTTAGATTCTGTACCTTTTAGTGGCAAAGTATGCCACGCCAAGGAAGGCGGTTTTATTTTCCTTTGACTGTACCAAGGATAACTTCTTTTTTCTTATTGCAAAGAGATTTTCAGTTATTTTCCCAAGCAATACTACAACTAGAGTACAAAACCAAACACCATTGAAACAAAAATCAGTTAACTTTATTTATCACCTAACTTAAAAGAAAAATGTTACGTTAATTACAGCTCGACCTTGAGGCTATTTCAACGTGCGCTGAGAAGGGCACCACTAATTATAATTGTACGAAGTATCATGTTCAGTTTCCAAACTGTAGAGAAGACAGATATTTTCTTTCAAAGAAATGCCGATGAAGCCGACGCCGAAGAAGGCGAAGTTTCGTGAGCGGAAGGACGGGCTGAAGGGGTGGTGAGGAGGCCCGAAATAATAATAATAAGAGGTCTTCGGGTAAAGCGATCGGCTGGAAACTGAATGGTCGCGGGTTCGAGGCCCGGTCGGACCTTTGATTTTTTCAGTTTCTGCTTTAACCCATCTTTCACCACTCAATGATGTGAGGAGTCACCAGAAACAACACGTGGTTCGGATTCCACACTAAGCTGTAGGTCCCCTTTCCCCGGTTGGATAACTGGGGTAGGCTAGGAATACACAAGTCGCCGAAGTGGCGTCCAATTGAAAGACTTATACCAGGCCAATGAGCCAGACGAAATTATTATTATTATACAACAGGTAAAATAGTTAAAATGTGGGTAGGGCCCTGAATGAAGATGTGTTAACGGCCACGTTTCTCGTTTGCTTGGAAAATGCTCTAGTCCTTGTAGCGAATTTAGTTCTATTTATTTATTCTGTTCCTTCTCGTAATAGGCTGCGACGGAGTCGTCAGCTACCCAACACGTAGGACCGTATGGATTAATCATTATATAAATACGCTAACACGAAACTGAGGGTACTGATTTTTAATATTAATCATACAAGAAGGCCAATGAAACGCACATAATTCGAAAGGTGGTTTGTCATAGATGTTGCGAATATAGAAATTATGTTTGCATGTATCCGTTAAAGAACGGTGAAAGGAAAAGAAATTTTAGGATGATACTCCAAATTCTCTCAATTCCCACTTGCCCTGCCCCATTTATTTTTAAAATTCTTCGTAATATTCAATGGAAGGAAGGACGCATAGGGTTTTACGTTCCGTCGACAGCGTGGTCATTAGAGACGGAGCTTACGCTCGGTTTTCTGTGAAAGGATGGGGGAGGAAATCGGCCGTGCCCTTTGAAAGGAACCATCCCGGCATTTGCCTGGAGTGATTTAGGGAAATCACGGAAAACCTAAATCTGGATGGCCGAAGGTGGATTTGTACCACCATCCTTCCGAATGCGAGTCCAGTGTGTAACCACTGCGCCACCTCGCTCGGTTAATATTCAGTTCTTAACTTTTAAATATAGTTTTTAAATATAATTAAACGATTCAGTTTATGAATGCAGTATTAAGATATTCAAATTCATTACAAAGTGGAGTTCGATCCTTTGATGGTTTGAAATTTTATATTTGTGAACATAGAGAACAAAGACATTTAGCGAACGATGATAGGATTTTGAAGAAAAATTTTGTTTTTACTGAAGTTTTGGAATGCTAAATTGTGAAATAAAGCATTAAATTTCCTCATTTGTGTCTTTCATTCTCTCATGTTTCCTCTTTGCCCTTTCTTTGACCTGTTCTCATATAACTCACACAAAACCTATAAATTTTCAGTGCTCAATAAAGTCCAATTATATTCTTTTTTATTTATTTATTTATTTTTATTTTTTCATTTCCATGACTTTGCAAACACAACTGGTCGAATTTCGACCACAAGCAATACTAGTTATCATAAACCTTCGATTGCGAAACCTGTTCTCACTATTTCAAAAGAGGACACACAAACTTTGGTGCAATAAAATGTTCATGTTGTTATCTTCAGTCCGAAAACTAGTTTAATGCAGCTCCTGTGCAATACGTTTCATCCCTGATGAACAATAGCAACCCACATTCATTTTGAATCCGTTTACTCATCGCGTGGTCTCGCTCTGCGATTTTTAGCCTCTACAGTTTCTCTAATTCTAATCCAACGATTATAATTCTAAACTGACTATTCACTGATGCCTCACAGTGTGTCCTGCAAATGTACACCTTATACGCGAGTTCTCTTCATCACTTCTTCATTAGTTACGCTACCTACCTATCTTGTCTTCAACATTGTACTTTAAATCGATTCATAAATGTTTTCACAATGCTATCGCCAAAACAATGAATTTTCTGACAATCTTCTTAATATTTATATAGTTACCACATCCTAATGGGCAATTATTTGTTTTTGATCTAGTGTACTATAAAAGAAGTTTTGTAAAATGTACTCAAAAGTTATCATCGACACATTTTCATCCATGACAGTATTATCTTAATTGTTAATGTCACACAATACAGTAAAGCAGTCTCGCTGCTTGCAAATGTATTTTAATCACAAGGAAAATGTTCTGTGTTGATCCTTTCCTCAGCAGTATAATTGCTTCAGAAAGCAGGCATACAGTATCTACGTGGCAAATTTACATGTTAAAGTACTATTAACAGTAACAGTTAAAATTTTTTCACGGTTTCTGGGTCGCACTGGTAACGAGAGTACCGAGTAATGATTGGTTTGTAACGAGTACTGGTTCTTTTAGTAACGGATACATACGGATACGCATCTTTTCGAAACTCTCACATCTCTAATCTGTTTAAATACAATTATCGTTAAGAGAACCGTAACAAATCACCACTGATATCGCCTCTTAACCTCTACAGAAATGTTGGCTAACTATAATTTTTGTATGGCTATCATATGATCTTGAGGACTTAATTTCAATGTACTGGCCGTGTGTACGAACGCGGCGGCGGGCGCGGAGGCAGCGCCGCGGTGGGCGGAGCGCGCAACTAGCAGCGTTTTTGTGGGCCGCTCCGCTACTGTGCTGCTCCCCCCCCCCCCCCTTGCTGGTATAATTACTTTCGCATGTCGGGCTGAGCCTGGTCAACCTTTTCCGAGTAGCGAACAGCCCGGGGAGCTCACGCACGCGGCGGCAAAAACATTCTCACGTTCGGCGCGGCTGCCGTGACCGCTCGCGGACAGCGCGGCCGCACCACACCACACCACACCACACTCGCCCGCCGTTTCTCTGAATCGCCGCCAGCGCATTCCGCCCAATACACTTAACCCGCGCTGCAAAAGTCAGATCATTTCCCATACTTCGAATAACGAACAGCTTCTTTCAAATTGACATTTGCATCGACACGCTTTCACACAAAGCCGAAACACCAGCGAGTGAAGAATCGTTTTTCGTGTGGTGAGGTACAGCAATCGTGTTAAGTCGAATCCTTAAATAAATGAATTCCTTGGTTGCGAAAATTTTTATTTAAATGACGCGTTTCGCCCGGTTAGGGCATCTTCAGATATCTGACTGTGGTGTCGCACAAGTCTGAAGTGCGTGCCACGTACTTTCGCCGCGCGCCGCCATGCATGCACGGCGCGGCGTTCTTACGACGTCGGCCACGAGCGCCCTCTGTTGCAACCCCGCTCGTGGCCACCACTGAACTGTATCGGTCACTTGGGATTAAGACAGGAACTAGGAAAGTCTCATCAGTAGGCAGGCCTCTACCTACTTAAACTATGTATTTGCTTTCCACTAGACTTCAGTTACAGCTAAGTATTTGTACTCTCTCTCTCTTCGAAATATATCTTGTTCTAATCTAGCTTAGTGTTTCTAGTTTCTGCTGTCCCACCGGCTGGTCACCTCAGACTCTGTACCCGCACACGCGTACATCCTATTTTCCTGTGTCGGTCTCTCTCTACTCGGCCACCGACACCTAGGACAACCGGCGGCAACGAGACACAAAACTGACAAATAAGAAAAATGAACCAAAACTTACAATATTTCAAAAAATTTTAAAAACTTTTAGCTACTAAACTATGCTGAAATCGGTAATAAGGAATTGTAATGTACGGTACTAATGTTTTACCTACTCTGTGATCGAGGGCATTTAGAATAAAATGCAGACATAGGATTCTTAGAGAGACAATAATAATGTAATTCCTTGATCTGCGGTAACATTTACCGGTAAAACCAGCTGATACCATGTTTAATTTAATGGCTATTGAAATAAAGTATACTCCGAGATTTACATATCAGACAAGTTAAATATCGGAATATAATTATTTCAATAGCCATTCAGTTTAACATTGTATCTGTTGGTTTTAACTGCCAATCTTACCGCAGCTCGTCGGGCCCGGTGGTCTTGGGGTAAACCGCTCCACTGGAAAACAAAGGGTCGCTGGTTCGAACCCGGTCGGACCTCGGACTTTTTCAGTCTGCGTTTTAACCCATCCTTCACCTCTCAACGATGTGAGGAGTCGCCAGAAACGACACGTGGTTCGGATTCCACTATAAGCTGTAGGTCCCCTTTCCCCGGTTGGATAACTGGGGTACACTAGGGATTCGCAAGTCGCCGAAGTGGCGTCCAATTGAAAGACTTGCACCTGGTCAATGAGCCTTACGAAATTATTATTATTACCGCAGATCAAGAAATTACATTATTATTGTCTCTGTAATATATCCTATGGCTGCATTTTAATCTAAACATCCTCTATCATAGAGTTGGTAAAACATTAGCACCGTACATTATTACAGTTGTTTATTACCGATTTCAGCATTGTTTAATAGCTCAAAGTATTAAAAAACAATTGAAATACTATCATGTAAATATTAAAAGTTCTAGTTCATTTTTCTTCATTGTCAGAGATCTGCAGAAACCCTAACCGGGCGAAACTCGTCATTTAAATAAACATTTTTGCAATCAATACATTCTTTTATTGAAGAATCTTTTTTTCAGTAAATGCGACATCAAACTGCTGCCGAATGGACTTCCTCCATACACTACTGTCCTGAGCATCCTCCTTCATTTGCTTGCAACTTCTTCCTCTGTTCACATCTGTTAGAATTCCAATGTTTCATGTTATCTGTAATAGACATTTCCTATGTAATGTGTGTCCAATGCCAGATCTTTTCTCATTCTGTAACATCCTTATGAATTGCCTCTCCTTCACCACTAACTTGCTCAGCTCCCCCCCCCCACTCCCTTTGCTAATTTTCAGTCAGTTCCACTTTCTCCATTTCTAACGTTAACTGCATTTCGAAAATTTCTAACAATTTTTGTTGTTTCTGTCTGACTGTCCACTTTCAAAACAATAATAAACCTCACTCCATGCACTTCAGTGATATCATTTGCATGCTTGATAATTTGTATTCTTTCTACTCCCACTACACGTCCTTCTGTATTTTCCAAGGCTTTATTGATTAACTTTTCAACATATATATTGAAAAGTAATGGTGCCATACATCAACCACGTGACACAACTCTTCCAGTATCCACCATTTCAGTTTCACCTTCATATACTCCTGCTCCACATAAAACTGCTTTATCAGCCATTTATGCTTTCAATCTACAGCAGTATGTTTCAGAATTTTCAGCAACATACATCAGTCAAATGCTTTTTCCCTGTCAACAAGCCAAACCAATATTTCTTTAGTCACTTCTTCCAAAAATCCGTTTGCCAACATCCTCAGACAATTACATATGTAGTACCTCTTCCTTTTCTAAATCCAAACTGATCTTCTCCTATATTCTCCTCTGTTTTCATGTCTTTTTTCGTTGCAACATTCTGGTCAGTACCATGGTAACACTGCATACAAAACTAATTATCCTATACTGCAGAATAGCAACGGAGAAAACAGAGATTAAAAGAAAGAATATAGTTCTCTTTTACGAATATAAAGACGAAACCATTTCGGCAAATAAAAACAAATTACTTTTGATACTGTGGGGGCCCCAACAAAAGTTACCTGTTTTACTTCATAGATATTCCGAAGAGTATTGGTTCATGTTTGATTATGATTTTTTTTAAGCCGAATTCTGCAGTTCTACTGATGTCAAATACAAATATCACATATTTTGGAAACATTTTCGTTTCACTATGTTTGGGTCAACACCACTCTTATTTAAATTTATGAATAAAGAACAGCCTAGAGTGCAATAATTTATTTCATTCAACTAGTTTCAGTCTTATTTAGACCATCTTCAGGAATTTTGACTCCATCGATGTTGAATGAAATAAATTATTGCACTCTAGACTGTTCTTTATTCATAAATAGAAATATAACTGGAAGAGAACAATTTGCCACCGAAACTACTTTCTGTTATGAGGTGGCGTCCTTGCACACGCATACGCACAGACACACGCTTTAGCAACCATACAGCTTAAATACAGGGACAAATAAGCTTAGGGAAACTATGCGGCAGGCGTTGTGGCAAAGCTGATCATCAACAATTAACATTAATTTATTAACCCAAATGTAATACATCTCTTAACTTCAGTGCGAAGCTGATGTGTGGCAATGTTGTTAAATTTATTTGGTCTGATCAACTTTTAACACTGAATCCACTGAACATATCTAACATATCAAATAGTGTGCCTAGTTGGGTTCTTCTGAGTAACAGCGGTAGATAAACACTGATGCTTTCTTGAAGTACGATAGACACCCTCTCGAAGTAATTGGTGAAACACTTAGCCTGAAAATCGGATCCTGCACATTCGTCATCACTGATTTCGCCTAAAATTATGGCATCGGTAGGGCTTGGTCGTAAATAAAATTGACAAGAAGTGGGAGCTTGAGACGGCCATGATGTTTAAAAAGATAGCATTCTTGTTGTGAGTAGGGCGAGGAATGACCTATTATTAACATTGCCAGGTTTACACCCGACGGTTGGAGCAGCGGAAAGGTTAAAGAACACTAATGCGAAGGCCGAGCGGCATGAGGTCAAGTCTGTACGCGTAAAGCTTTTCCAACTCTGATAATAAACCGAAATAACACATTAGTACAGTGTTTCCATTAAAGACGCGAAAACGAATGGAAACGAAAATGCGAGCTCCCAAATAATTTTTCCGGAAGTGATGGTAAGGCTTACAAGAGGACTTCTTACCTAAAATGAAATACGTTCGTTATGTTACAGTTCATTATTTACGCGCATTGTGGTGACATTAGCCATAAAAACAGGGAAAGCAGTAATTTTCTCACCATAATATTGTACACCTCTTAATCTTGCTATTGTTATAAATTTTGTATAGAAAACCAACACGGTTTTCTTTCGTAAAAAGATTTTTCCCATCGCATACTTTGGCAGTGAACCACGCGTAACGTATCATTTTGTCCAATATTGCCAATGCGCAGTTGAATGTATTTTGATGTAGCCTTCTCGAGAAGTGATTTATTTTACTGTCTCGCTTTTTGACAAATGTTTTTACTTCACAGTAACAGTATATGTCGCCGTGTTGTAATAGCTGACTTCCTGGAAAATTAGTTGCAAACTTGAATTTTCCTGTAGGTTTCATTTTCGTGTCTTTTCTAAAAATATTAATAAACGCAATACATCGAGCATGATTTCGGATAATTTACAGTGCATATAAAATAAAAATTGAAAATAAAAATGAATCCACTCACAGACTCGCCTTCGCGCTCTTCACGTTACTGCTCTGTCCTCTTCTCACTTCTTTCCATTGCGCCAGCCACTCCCTGGAAATCAATGGCGTGATTAATTTATTCTTGATGGAGGGGGGAGGGATGGAGCGAGATGAGTCAGTTCTGTTCGAATACAAGATATTCATTCAGAATAGCGTCCTCGGCATCTGAATTTTCTAAATTTTTTAACGACTGCAAATACAAGAAACGATTCACACAAAAAATCTAATAAAAATGTCCTTACTGCATTTGGCTCTGAATAGGTTGAGGGAGATGTTTGGAGGTTTAAATTTTCAGAAAATTGTATGCAATCAGTACTCTATAAAATATTCTAGAAAGAACAGGTCTCAAAATTTAAGCTATAATGGAAATGAATATAAGAAATATAATAAATTTAAACATCGAGGAGAATCGTGTAGCAGAATAGGCAAGACAAAGTTTCAACAACTATGAGAGGGAAGTCTATATGGTTTGGTTAGCTCGTATCTACAGCAAAAAAGACTACTCTAGAAATATAAAGTTAAAATATCATATCACAACAGTTAGGCAAGAATACAACAGTAAGACCGAAATTTTTTTATGCGAGTGAATGCTTAACGGTGAACTATAATCTGCACAGAATTGAAATATTTGAAAGACGTATTATTAGAAAATAATTGGTAAAATACAAACTATTGCCGATTGAAATGTTCCACAATATACGGAAAATATCACAAGTAATGGAAGATGGAAATTTATTTATCTTTGGACACTACTATTGTTTGAATGATAAGTTCAAGGAATCCAAATTCCTGTAGTTTTCGAAGAAATCAACAAGATTAGAAGTAGAACGCCAGCGCAAGATAATTAAGTCTCGCCATTTAGCTAACCTAATTTGTTATTTTTCGTTTCTTATAGTAGTGTCACTACGAGCATAAGTTATGTATGTCACGGTCTTCGTGCAATGGCGGTACTAATCATTGACGGTATTGCTGGTTTCTTTAATCATCTACTTATCGAGCACAAGTGTTAGACTCTGAGCAGTTTATTGTTATGTGTTAAATATTTTCATAAGAGTACTGCAAACAATGTTCTAATTATTCTTTTCTTTACTTACATTTATTTTGTGTGTGTTTTTTTTTTTTTTTTTAATTTTTGGCTACATTTTGAAGTTTTATTGTTGTTTTTGACGTCTACCATCCTCAGACTGGTTTGATGCAGCTCTCCGCCCTACTCTATCCTGAGCAAGCCTCTTCTCCTCCTCATAAGAACGGCATCCCACATCCATCTGAATCTGCTTACTATATGCGTCTCTTGATCTCCCTCTGCAGTTAATGCTAAATTGACGATTACAATATTGTCTAAGAATGAGTCCTACCAATCGTTCCTTCTTTTAGTCAAGGTATGCCGAAAATTCCTTTTCTCCCCAGTTCTGTTCAGTACCTTTTCATTATCCAGCTATTTTTCAGCATTCTTCTGTTAGCACCATATTTCAAAAACTTCCATCATATCCTGTTTAAACTGATTATCGCTCAAGACTCACTCTCCACACAAACGTCATCAGAAAAGACTTCATTAGACTTAAACTAATATTCCTTGTTAGCAACCATCTCTTTTTCGAAAATGTTTTTCTTCTCATTGCCATTCTGCATTTTATATCCTCTGTTGCGATCTCATATGTTATTTTACTGCCCAAGGAACAATAATCATATACCACCTTAATTGTTTCGTTGCCGAATCTAATTCCATCAGCATCGCCTGATTTTCTAAGACTGCATTCCATTATCCTTGCTTTGCTCTAGTTGATTTTCATCTTATACACTCCTTTCAACACACTGCCAATTTCGTTCAACTGTTCTTCCAGGTCCTATGCTGTCGTTGATAGAATTAAATGTTCAAATGTTTGTATAGTCTATGAGACGTAACTACTGGGTCATCAGTCCCTAAACTTACACACTACTTATGAACTACTTACGAACTAGGACGGCACAAATATCCATGTCCGAGGGGGGATTCGAATCCCCGACCGTAGTGGCCGTGCAGACCGTGACTGCAGCGCCTTAGTCTCCTCGGCCACCGCGGCCGGCTGACAGAATTACAATGTTATCAATAAAATGCGTTGTTCTTATGTATTCACCCTGAACTCTAATTCCTTCTCCAAATTTCTCTTTGCTTTCCTTCACAGCTTGCGCAATGTAAAAATTGAGTAATATTGGAGAAAGGCTACAATCCTCTCTCACTCCCTCCCCAATCAATGCGCGCCTTTCATGTCTTTCAACTTTAACAACAGCTGTTTGGTTAATATAAAAGTTGTAAATAATGTTACTGTCCCTAAAACTTATCCCTGATGACTTCAGAATTTGAAAGAGTGTATTCCAATCAAACATTGTCAAAAGCTTTCTCCAAATCCACAAAAGCTAGAAATGTAGGTTTGTCTTTCCTTAATGTATCTTCTAAGATTAGTCGTGAGTATTCCCCCCCCCCTCCCCCGTGTTCCTACATTTCTTCATTTCTCCTGAATCCGAACTGATTTCCTAGAGGTCAGCGTCTGACAGCTTTTCCATCCTTCTGTAAATAATTCGTGTTAGTATTTTGCATCCATGACTTACTCAACTGATGGTTCTGTTATTTTCACACCTGTTTGCGCTTGCTTTCTTTGGAATGGGGATTATTACGTTTTTCTTTACTTCTGAGAATATTTAGTCTCTCTCATACCTTTTACTAACCAGGTCACACATTTCTATCATGGCTTGTTCTCCCTGAGACTTCAGTAACACCGAGGGAATGTCATCTACTACAAGGGCCTTATTTCGATTTCGGTCTCTCAGTGCTCTGACAAATTCATCTCATCGTATAGTATCTCCAATCTTCATCTAGTTTCTCGTCCCATCCTACAATATTATCTCGAAGTTCGTTTCCTTCGTGGAGCCCTGCAATATACTCTTTCCTTAATGGTATAATTTATTATTTTATGATTGCTTCACTCGTAAAAAATTATAGTATAACGTGGAACGTTTTCAGTATACAATACTGATATTTTGTGTGACCTATTTAAGATACGCTGGAGGACAGCTTTTATTTTGCCAATAAATAATTACATAATTAAATTAGAATTTTGTAAAATATGTGTAACAAATATTGTGAAACGAATTTCTTCAATACCTAATCGGTGATGAAGTCACTATTCTTAGTGCGGGATAAATTCGTGTTGAAGAAGAAAATCAAGCTTGTCATTTTCGATGCGATCATTTACTTGATACATTTAACTTTTATGTGAATGCACGCCAGTGATAATGTTTTTCAGAGAACAGATGCTGCATTTAACGTTTCATTTAATAAAGGTTTCCAAAATACAAAATACTCATCTGCAGCAACAATAAGCGTTCACTAATGTACATCTTTTCCAGTGTTATTAACTTCCTTATTTATTAGAATACTAACTTAATTCCTGCTGCTTCACACGCGTAGACTGGATGGCCTGTATTGGTTGTTTCTACTTCTAAATATAAAGTTTCATAGATTTAGCTTTAAAAATGCTTTCCTAATCAAGTATTTTGATACAACTTGCCACCCCCTATTGCACCATTGATGGCAGAATTCAAACCATCCCGAAACACATTGTTTACAAATTCTGACAATGGTTCCAAATCCAAATTTTCGCATTTTTAGCATCAAAATAGTCTGAGTAGCATCTTTATTTCAACCATTTAATAGTTGAATTTCCAAAAAATATTGAAACACGTGTTTTTAAAGTGTCAATCAAAAATCTGAATCCGAAGATTTGTATTTCTTGCTTCAAAATTGTCTTAAGAGCAACGTATTAAAAAAAAAATCGTTCATCCCCTATTTCATCCCCTTAGGGATGGGAATATAGAAAAATCGCTGATGCCTACAGTGTAAGATAAACAACGTCTACGAATTTCAAGTTTCTATGGACTGTAGATTCACTTTTCAGCGTCGTTTTCTGTCTTTTAGAAACGGATCGAGAACGCGAACTTTTTTTTCTTACGCTTTGGCATCTTCATTGGTAGTTTTACTTTTCAAACTGCAATATGCACTTACGTTTCTTTATTCGTATGCTTGTTGCAGAAAAACAACAGAAGAATGTGCATCACGTTTCGCTGTATATGACCTCTTTACTATTATAGTGTCCAAAGTCATCGCTGGTCTTCAGTCCGAATTTTATATAAGCTGACGACTTTCAACCACTATATCTTGCACCCTATTATAGCTGTCGGCACGGAACTGCTATGGTGTACTTTGTACTACAACAACACAGAGAGATCGTCTCCATTATGTAGTTTTTGCTGAAGGGCAAAATACTGACACCCTCTCGTAAAATTTTATATACGTCGGCAACTTTCAAATCCCATATCTTCCACCCCCTATCATCATTAAGCCTCTGCCACTATAGTGCACAATGGGAGACTGATACCTACTACCACAAACAAATATCATTCGTTTGCGATGTGTAGTTTTGGCTGCAGAGTAAAATACAGCCACAAACACATGAGTTTTTATATATGTTAACCATTCGAACGTTAACCGATGAGAACATGCTTCACTTGTACAGACCAATGAAAAAGCGTAATTTCTTTCCCGCAAACGAAATTGTGTGCTTCCACTTACTCCGTTGATCATTTTGATCCTGCCTTGAAGAAAAGGATCTAAGTTTATCTAGTGAGAAAAATTCGCACAAAATCAGTTACGTTAATGATGTCATATTATCATAGAATTGGACAGATTCAGCATATCGGAATATCTGAAACGCCACTACAACGACATCTTTCAGCAAACATTTATTAGAGTATGGAAATGGATTATCTAGAGTACTGAAAGTAACAACTATTTAAAGACGGTAGGGTTGCCACAATATAAAAAAGTTGATGAACAACACCTAATCAGGCCAGAATTAAAGAAGAAATACGTGTTTTATTTCATTCGTCTTTCTCTGCTTGATTTTATGTATCAACTCAACTAAACAGAAAACAAGAATATTTCGGAAATAATCAGCAAGAAGTTAGTTTAGCATTAGAAAGAAACATATTTCATTTGGAGTTAGATCGTAGACTTAGTGTCTTAATACCTACAAGAAGAGATTAAATTGGTACGTTTATTTATATCTTAAGAAGTATCAGGTATAAGCCGAAGACGAAGAACGCGCAAAATAAATGGCGCAAATGTTTCGATTTGCTTCCATTTTTAAATTACACGCAAGATCTCTATACATCACATTAAAATTTTGTAAGCGAAGTTGTATTTTCGACCAATACCTTGATTACTGCATGTAGCGTACGTGTAAGAGATTAGGGGAGTAAAACAGTACATTATGTGAGGCAACGTACCTTTAATATCACTGTGTAGAATTATTTCGTATACTGCAATATTCAAGAAACAGTCGTAGCAAACGGCAATAATTACAATCCTCTGAACGTTTTTCCGAATACTGCATGGAGTATCCGAGGGTAAGAATATGACTGGCAAAGGATATATATATAAATGACGAAGCTATATTTGTAAATTTACAGACAAGTTACGTAGTCACGTTTGAAATGTGGCACATAAGTAAATAATAAGCCTAGTCTCAGATGAATGATTATTGTTAAATAGTAAACAATATGCTCTGCTCTGCGCTGAATTGATCCAATAATTCATTGCCGTAAAAGGGAATTTCTTGCTTATTCACAAATTAAAAAGAAATTACTCTAAATATTCAAACTGTAAGGACCTATTTCTGTATTGTTGAAGAAGTATATTGCGAGCAAATCAATAATGAATACATTATTTCACGAAGGTTTCATTTGTGGAAGCTTAAAATTCACAGAGCTACTTTATTAAAGTCTGTTAATTATATCTCTTCAGTAAAGAGCACCATTTAATTTACAATGAGCAATTTTGTTAAGTCTGTCTCGACGCAACCATGTCAATATTAACAGCAGATAATTTCTGTCGCTTCTTCATCGACCTCTGAGAAAGCATACAGGTTAGCAGTTAATATCTACGAACAATGCTTTAATCAGAATAGTTGTATAGTTGTGACATAAAATCTGAAAACTGCTGAGTAGATCGCTACGGTAGATTTAATTAACTGGCTGCAAAATTACTTTATTGTTCGGCGTTTCGGCGATGACCACCATCAGAAAATCTTTTTAATTACATGAAGATATTATAGTTAAATGTTGTTCTTTTAACATGCAAGAACACACGCAGACTCCATGTGCTCTTCTATGTTCAAACAGCAAAATGTAAATTAATATCCTGATTGTCTTAATAAATTATATCAAATGATTTTTCGATGCTGGCCATTGTCGAAACGCGTAAAATAAATTCGTTTTGCAGCCAGTTAGCGATCTACGCTGCAATTTGCAGACCTCACACAAAATGGTTGTCATGTTATCCAAACGCATCAGTTGTGATTGCTGTTTAATGTGGGGATGTACTCACTTTGACAACCATCAGCATTATGCGCATTCGGTCCTCTTTTACAGATAATTGGGTTTTGGAATAAGATCGTTAGTATACGGATGTTAAGTCTGAATGCCTAGGGTAGAATACTAATTTAAAAAATTAAAATAAAAAAAAAAACCTCTACACTGTCTGACGGGATTATAGGAGCTACTTTCAAAAACGAAAACTATTAAAGAAAATGTTTTCACTAGGAGCAAAAGAGAAACATAGAAAAAGGAACTGCGGATAATATGCGAAAATTATAAATGAAGATGTTCTCAAGTGGGATATTTACAGGGAGGTTTTCAGAATATTTCCATATTCCACTGATGACTGTAGGATTGCAGTTCATTAACGTTCAGCGACATTCATACTCAGTAGAACATACTTGCTTACGTAACATACTGAATAATTGTGAATTCTTAGGACCTACAGTTCTGCAAAAATTTATCTTCTTTCACTCGCTTTTCCAACCCTAAAATGAAATATATGTATTTTTTATTACTTTGTTAATGGTGCAAATTGTTAACAGCCACTATTTTTAGATTGATACTCTACCTCTACATAGATAATAATCTCTGCTGTCCCAGGTCTCTCTACCTCTAGCTCACATAAACTATAAACATGTTCTTGTATCCTACATTTAAAGTGTCAAGTTTTCAAAAAATGTTCAAATGTTTGTAAATCTATCGGACCAAACTGCGTGGTCATCAGTCCGTAGCTTACAAACTACTTAAACCTAGGTAAACTAACCTAAGGACAACACACACACCCACGCCCCAGGGAGGCCTCGAACCTCCACGGTGAGCAACCGCGCGCTCCGCAGCGAGACGCTTTAGACCGCTCGGCTACTCCACCGCGGCTATCAAGTTTTGTTTATGGTCACACATCCTTCTCTTTTCATTTGTTTTCCAACTAAGACCCACTTCCGAAACTCGCAATGAGATTACCGCTACTCTTTCATTTACAGATTCCAGAAGGACGCGACACTGAAAGCTAATCCTCACTTTCTTTTGCCTACAGGAACTCTTAGGCCCCCGGGCCTTATAGGAGGCAGCAAACCTAAGGTGGCCACCCCAGCAGTCGTTTCCAAGATAGAGCAGTACAAGAGGGAGAACCCCACCATCTTCGCCTGGGAGATTCGCGAAAGGCTCATATCTGAAGGTAAGTGGTATCATTTATCAACCATTTCATAAAATTCATTTACTTCGAGGATAGTCCTTCTGTATGATTTTTAATGAGTCTTCTTTCATGCCTTATAATATTATAACTGCTTTCTAGTCCTGTAAAAGTTATGTTTACTTTTAGTTCTATATAATTGAAAGTGTATTCCTGTCATGACTGTCAAAAGTTTCCTTAAAATCAACAAAAGCTATAAAGATAGGTTTCCTTAACCGAACTTCTAAGATAAGTCCTAAAATGAGTATTCCCTCACGTGTTCCGACATTTCTCCTAAATGCAGACGTAACTATCCCAATGGAGAATTCTTTCGGTTTTTCCATTCTTCTGTAAATAATTCCCCCCCCCCTTTTTTTTTTTTTTTTTTTTTTTTTTTACATCCAAATCTTATTGCACTGATAGTTTCGTAATTTTCACCTCTGTCTGTACTTTCTTTCTTCTTGAAGTCTGAGGGTATTTTTTTGTCTCATACATCTCGCACACTAGGAGAAATAGTTTCGTTATGGCTGGCTCTCCTTAGGATATCAGCAGCTAGACGGAATATCATTTACCAGCGGCCATATTTCGAATTAGATCGTTAAGTGCTCTGTTAAATTCTTCTCTCAATATCGTATCTCCTACATCACCTTCATATACTTCCTCTTCCCTTTCTATAATACTGCAATTATTATTATCATTAGCCTGTTGGTAAACATTAAAAACTAGTTGAATAACATAAATTATTGCACTCTACACTGTTCTCTTAATATAAATTTAAATAAGAGTGCTTTTGCCCATAAAAGTGAAACAAAAACGTTTCCAAAAATATACAATTATATTTCCCCAACTTCGTTTGGTGGGCCTGTGGTACCGCTACTGAAAGACTGAAATTTGAGAAAATACCAGTTTAATTCAACCCAATAATCTTTTGTTGATTGCGTCTCACACGCAGCTTCACGGAGACTCGAAAACAAATTTAGGACGTCAACATGGGGATTTGGTCAGTGGAGGAGTTAACCAAATGATTGTAATAAATGAGGAAACAGTCTCACTATAATTTAGGTATACAGGGTGAAGGAAGGGTGCAGCACTTCGAGGTCGACAAGCGATACCTTTTTCTAGATTCTAGGCAAAAGTTAACCCTCCAAAACAAGGTAGAGAGTATTTAGAAATCACAAGTGTGAAAACGAAGAAATGGAAACACTGTCACATCGTGCAGCGCATAGGAATGTACAAAGGAAAGTGTATCTCCCCACCTCCACAAAAGTCTCCACAGCTTCCTGAGTAGACTATCTTAGTACGTATTAAAATAATCTACGAAAACTGAAGTCAGTCGGACAGACCAAACTACCCGGCCGATTTACTTCATTTTTGTTTTAAACGGAAGGGTTTAAACAACTACAGATTTTTCCATCAAGTATCAGAATTTACATACGTCTCGCCTTCCTTTTTCGATTCTCAAACGCGATTCCCTTCTGTATTTATCCCTTCTGTATTTGTCTTTGCTGTAAACTAAAGTCAGTCGGTCAGGGCGTTCTATCCGACCGATTTCCTTCATTTTCGATTCAAACGAAAGGCATTCATTCGCAGATTTTGTGGTGTCGCACAAGTCTAAAGTGCGCGCCACGTACTTTCGCCGCACGCCGCCATGCACGCACGGCGCGGCGTTCTTACGACGTCGGCCACGAGCGCCCTCTGCTGGAACTCTGCTCGTGGCCACCGGTGAACTGCATCGGCCACTTGGGACTCAGATAGGAACCAGTTAACACTTTGGAATCAGATAGGCACCAGTTAAGACTTGGCTATCGGATAGGCACTAGGAATCGTCAGTAGGCAGGCCTCTAAACTAGTTAATGTATCAGCGTTCTGCAGTCATGAAACTTATGAAAGATAAGTGTTGTAATCTTTCTTCGAAATATATCTTGTTCTAATTTACTCTAGTGTTTCTAGTTTCTGCTGTCCCACTGGCTGGTCACCTCCGTACCTGCACACGAGTGCATCCTTTATTGCTGTGTCGGTTTCTTTCTACTCGGCCACCGACACTGACAACCGACGGAAACGAGACACATAAGTGGCGACGAGGCTGGGACACAAAAGATTTCTCATCAAATATCAGAGTTAACTTAAATCTCTCTATCCTTTACTTTTATTCAAACGCGGTATCCTTCCACCCTTGCATTGAATATTTACTCGGTTTGTGTTACGATAGCTTCGGTTCTAATTAAGATACGCAGTTCTTTTTGACCTAACAACACTCAGCGGTTTAAGCTCTTTTATTTGCGCTTTTAAACACTTGCATTGATTGATTCTGAAGAAAGCTATTCGTGAACATGACGGTATTGCCAGCTACTCAGTTTTCTACATGTGCTTTCAAACTGCACCATTTTTGATTTTGTCTAATAATCGATTCAGGACTAAGAGTTGCATGCCGACCACCAAGAGCGGAAAATTTCCTTCCCCCTAAATATAACAGGACAGATGCAGCTATAAGGTATTTTATAGCAAAGAGGTATACGTGTCAGGCGATTCAGATTTTACTGTTCACAATAATAATGGTATACGATATAGGAAGTGTCAACGGCGTTATCTGTGGTATCCAATCACTTGCAGTACTGTAAGTACGGCACAGAACTGACAACCGGACAGCCGCCACACGCGGCCGGCGCGGTCTTGCAGGAGCTCGAGGCCGCCGGATAGGCCATCTTTTGTTCATCACGCCTGATGAGCATCAATTATTCCGAGCAGCTCATATTTAAGTTCCTTTGTGTCCCCGTAAGTACACGTTGCGCACATAAGCAATTGCGTCGCACACACAATGGCCCGCCACATTGTGCGTGTAAAATTACTGCAGACGCAGGTAACAACTGGCGTGGGCAGCGAGACAAAGAATTAGCTTCTTTAAGTAGCCGCTCATTTATTTTGGATTAGCACCAAATAACACGTCTCGGGCTGTCGTTTCGACGTTATCCTCGCGTCCCCCCCTCCGGTAACGTTCTTAAAGTTATAGCGTTGGCTTCACTTTTACTTAATTAGAAGAGTTGTGCATATCACGCTAGCGCAGCATTCAACGTGACAGTCACGAAGAATAATACTACCTTCCGACAATACAGTAGCAGTTAAAAACTTTGCTGGAGGGAGTCTCCCGACTTTAAAACGCCCAGGGAAATTTTTATAAGGGTCGTTTATCTTGGAACTATCTTTATTGCGCGGAACAGTTCGGATAGGTTTTCATTTAGAGCCAATCAATAATTTACAAGTTCGCGCATTTACGAGCTAGTTGCTTCCTTATGCAAAGCATTCCGAGCTATGAGCTTATTTCTTGTCTCTTCAGTTTATCTACTTATTACTTACTTTTAATGTTTTGCATTGTAAACTCAGTAGAGGGCAGCAATAACGAGCCCTTCTGCTTCCAATACATCCCAACATTATAGAGGTTGGCTACAGTAGAGAGTTATTTTTGATAAACTTTCTTAAGGGGCCCTTAGACGCTCAATACTTATTGTGCAATATTCGGTATTGCACAATAATATTGACTGTCTGAGAGCAGTATTGACGGTTTGCGTAATATATTGGAGACTGCCAAGCTTTAAAATTAATATTAGCGGTCGGTCAATATATTGTATCGTGTAAGGGCGGTATTGTGCAATAAACTATGGCTTCTGCTCCAACAATCTGACGCTTTTGATGAATTTCGTATTTATACTTGCCCAGTACGGAAGTCTGCAGGGGTAAATGAAACGGCGTATTTGAGATATCCCCAAAACGTGCATTTTAAGCTAAGGTATGTAGAAGTAAAGTATCAGGAAGTGCGACGTCAATACATATATATATGCCCCAGCCATTCGTTTAATTTGTGAATAGAAAGCTATTCGCTTGTTACACAATATTACAGATAATTATTATGGTTGCTTGATGTATTTTTTAAGCACGTACAGATAGCTTCACATGTTTCCATAACTATCGAGCTGATAGTAGTGGGTGCTGCGAACGTTGAAAATTTGAGGTCTTCGAAAATGTTCCCTGTTGCCAGGTAACGCAATGTAATTGATAATCTTTCACGAGCACTGATCGATTTCCTCATCACAGTATGTTCTTTTTTATATAAGGTGAATAAGGTTCGCCAATTCGATGAAAGAAGTCAGATAGTCATCTGACTCTCCCGCAAGTTCCTTTAGCATGGTAATGTGGCTATTTGTAGAATGCATTCCAAGCCAATTTTCACCCACCGCCGCCTTTTTCTTCTGCAGCACGTATCAATCACAATCGCAATGCATGCGAGATCAACGTCGTGAAGCGCAGACATGGTTGCTACGGAGGCAGAATTGTAACTGACACGTCCCGAGCATAAATATTGCGCAATAAATATTGTGTCGTTCTTGGCCTCGCTCTTTAGCACAATATATTGACACAATATTATTGCTCAATAAATACTGAACGTGTAAGGGCCCCTTTACTATGTAAAGTTTCTGTTAATTGGAGCAGAAAACTGGGGAAACCATGTATCAACCATACGGCACCATACCGACACTTTGGAAAAAAGGTAAAATTTGAAGGATGTGTAACTATGCGTGTGAAAACGTTACCGATGTATGCGTAACGAGGGCCATTCATGATACTCCTTGATACAGACTGATCATCAAGTTACTTGAACATCATATTTTGGTTAGAAAATTATGGACTATCTTGTCTAAAGAAATTATTAGCGATTCACCTCCGGCCATCCAGATTTAGGTTTTCCGTGATTTCCCTAATCACTCTAGGCATATGCCGGGATGGTTCCTTTCAAAGGGCACCACCGATTTCCTTCCCTCATCCTAACCCAAAAACTCCGAGCGTTAGCTCCGTCTCTAATGACCAAGCTGTCGACGAGACGTTAAACCCTAAGTATCCATCCAATAGCGATTCATATCAGTAAATGGTATAAACCATAGTAACGAAACATTTTTGCATTCCTAACATTGTGGTGTAGGCGCACACTTATGATTCTGCGAAAAATCTAAATCTTACCTAATCTTACAACTACGTTCTTTTCCGTGGCACGTACTCCGTCTATTACGGGGTCTGCTCCTTCAATATTTGACAACTTTTCATTGTGTAACTCTGTGGCCGAATACGCTATCCTACAAAAAGTCAGAAATCAAATGTTTGTAATCCTAAGGAACCAAACTGACAAGAGCAACGATTCCTAACAAAATACGTAAACCAACTTATGCTAAGGCTAACACACCACACATATCCATTCACGACGGAAGCTTGGAACTCCGATAGGAGCGGCCGCGCAATCATTAACATGACGTAATTCCCACGCGGCTGCTACTTTACCATTGACGCGAGTTGGCGCTGTTTGTGTGTGCTATCTGTGTGTTAAAACAATTAACTTTGTTTTATGTCGGGTCTACTGGGGCAATATTTGAAAACCAACAGTATCTGTGTAAACGATCGTGTAAACCCACCAAAAAATCACACTCAGACTGGTCGGTGTACCCGCCACCTGTCGTTAATCTGCTGTTGGTCGATTCGGGTCGGATCCACGTGATCTCGATTATCGTGTTGGGCCTTGCGTGTAGGGGCAGGTAACAGTCAGTTGCAATTACAATGAGCAGAATTGTAAATTGTAGGAAGTGGAACGAGAGAACCAAAATAAGAGCGTCTGCAAAAGGGCCGGTTTAAGGGTAAATGACGTAAGCTAAGCTGAGAGGGGAGCCACATTAGTAGATTACACAGCTACGACGATTCAATCCCGCGTTCCGCCTTCCTGATTACTGTTTTTCGTGATTTTCTTAAATCGCTAAAGGCAAATTCCGGAATGGCTCCTTTGAAAGAACTTAACCTGTTTCCTATCAACTTCCTTCGTTAATACGACCTGACCACATGCACTTACATTTCCTTCAAACATCAGATCACATGATTCAATTGCCATTTAGGTTACATTACTGTGTTAGTGAAACTCGCGATGTGAGAAACAGACGGATCTGAGCCATATTAGTCTCTTATTAAGCAACTGTACTCGCATTTCGCAGAACTGATTAAGATATTTCATTTTTCCATTGAATCATTTAAGACAAATGCCGGTATAGTCCCTTTCCCCTCTTTTTAAATATCTTTCTATTAATTTTTAATGGATGAGGCTCATAATCTGCCAAGTGATAATATATTGTATCTGTCATACAGTACATCATGGACTGGTGCAGGAGATACTGTTTAGTTCGTCTTTTGGACTTGTTCCCCATTTTGTAGTGGTCTACCATGCCTCCTCTTCTCAATAAATATAAGTCCATTTTCAGTCTCTCATATAAGACTCGTCAACAATTTTCCATAATAAATCAACTTCAAGGCATCATCTTTCTTTTTTATAAACAATTTTCCATGTATCACAAAAAATATCGTCACAAAATTAAAACAAACATGTACGTCGGTAACTTATGCTTGGAGTGTCCGCTAAAGATTCAGTTTATTGCTAAACTTTTCGCAAAATACAACGAAACATCACTTTATCGAAAAGCTTAAATGTTGGTTTCAAGCATTGTTGCCCATGAAACTTGAAACATGATTCAGAAAACCCTACGCAATTTTGATGTTGCTTGAGAGCAACATGGCCAAATAAAGGGGTTAATGTTACATTTGTAGGACACTAGTTGTTTGTGTAATGGGCGAAGTAGTGAGTGTTATATTGCCTCAGGAACGGTACCGAACCAAGTGACAAATGGCACAAATTGTGATTGTTTGTAATGCATCTAATGATCTTTGAAGAGTTATTTAAAAAATGTATGAATTATTGTGCGAATTATCAACTGCGTCAGATAGATATACCAAATCTGTTTTCGGATGATATGCTATTACGAAACTATTCTGCGATAACGACCTGATATTGATATATACCACATTTGCACAGAAAAGCTACTGTTCCTTGCGAGAGACAAATTTCTTCTGTCTGTACGGCAGTCTAAAGTAATTTATATGGAGCATCAGCGTACATAAATTAGACCAATACAATGCAGAGGTAATGTGTAACATTTATCACATGTTGAAAGATTTGTAGATTATTGTTACGAAGAGAGAGCAACCGTAATAGCCGCTTCCTCTGCGAGATTACTCGCAGTAGAAAACACCAGTCGTGACGCTAATTGCACCAGGTCATAAGTAAATATTACTTAAATTATGCTAATGAACAATGTAATAAGAGTGATGTAAGTATTATCTGAATCATCTACAGCTATCTCTCCATCGGTTCCCAACCTGAAGCCCAGCGGCCGACTGCCTTAGCGTATCAATTTATAGAATCACGTACTGTTAATGTATCACAGGATCACGCTTTAAGGCATTTCACTTCTCAAATCGTAAAGCCCGATCAGATAAATATTTTAGTGCGTTGACAGAAGCAGCTCGGATTTGGACGCCAGATAAATATCTGTGTTTGAGATGTATGTTTTTGTGGAAGCCTCGACGACGCTATAATTAACACTACCAGGAGAACTAATGATAAGACATGGGAGCGGTCAGAATAATTTACTTTGAATGTGGGAGGAGGGCGGGCAGCAGAGAGATTCAAGGAGATGCGGGGGGGGGGGGGGGGAGTGGGAGAAAGGGAGGGGGATGGTGCCGGATCTTCCCCGCACGCCATCTACCTGTTACGGCAGAGAGAGAGAGCTTCTGTGACGCTAACTTTCTGTCCCGCATAAGGAGTGCCAAGAATTTTCTTATAAAAGGCCATTCAAAAAGTGCGCCGGTACTGTTACGTCAAATTATGGGCTTTACTTTCTTCAAAACACACTAACAAAATTCATAAACATGTGCATCACAACCTCCGATTTCAAGTATGGTGCATGACGTCGAGAATATGACCGAACTCTTCTATTTCAGGTGATATCTGTCTGTGCAATTCCCGGCACTACTGGAACAGAATTTTTTGACATACACCAATGACGTAACAGCAACCCAACGAAATGTTACAAGGAGTTAAATCGCACAACCGTTTTATATTATTACTGTTTTAAATTTTTTAAAGTCTTCCCATTTCATTTTTGCGTGGTGTGGTACAGCAAATGTATTAAGTCGAGTTCTTCAATAAAACAATGTCTTGGTTGCAAATATTTTTATTTAAATGACTCGTTTCGCCCGGTTAGGGTATCTTCAGATATTTTCTCTGATATCCGTGTACCACAGAGTAGGACCAACTCATGTATAAGCCATGTGTCGGTATTGGTACTGGTACTGTCTGCATTTGAACGCTGCCCCAGGCAATACCAGTATCAATACCGACGCATGGCGTATGGAGTTGAAGACCTACTCTATGGAACAGGGACATCAGACAAGATATCTGATGATACCCTAACCGGGCGAAACGCGTCATTTAAATAAAACATTTTTGCAACCAAGCCATCTTATTCAAGAAAACCTCTGTCACTTAATGACTCCAGTATCAAATAACGAAAATAAGTGCACTTTGCATCAAAAGTGAATCCTTAAAACGTATATAAGGAAACATAAAGCTACAACAGGTCCTCTACCTACTAGATCGAAAGGAAACAAATCCAGTGAAGGATGACAAATAGAGGAAGATGCTCACTTCTTGCAAATAAACTAAAACAATTTTCTAGAAAGGGATTGCCACTCCTATGTCTACTAGAGAAGCAGTTCCATGAGAAGACATAATACTCATGTCCAAGGAAAGTGATAACTATCTCTACTACCTTGGGGGCCATTTCTGGTCAGCATACGCGAAATGAGGCGATCTGGAAAACGTCATTGGAACAACTGGATAATTTCGCTGGCAACATGTCAGGTGGCACCATCCTAATGAAACCACAACTCCTAAATACCCATTCAAAAAAAAGACCGATGATGCTGCCCCCAAAACTGTCACTCGTTGAGTATCATTTTTCCTTTTCTTGAATAATTTGAAGATTTTATGATCCCCATACGCGGCTGTTCGCTTATTCACAAATTCATTTCAGTGTGCATGCACCTTGTCTCTGAAGATAATTTTTCCCGCAAGACTCAACAAACTTTTGCTCTTCGCGTGATCATCTTCTTTAGGCTGCTGAATTTTGAAAGGGTAGAAATGGAGATCATTTTAGAGAATTCTCTGAAGAACATTCAGTGCAACTACACTCCTCACTCCGTTTCGAAAAAAAAATTCCATAACTAGCACACGTTAACCTACAGTATTCTACTCCATGAATATACAACCGAAATATGGGAGGACATAGCAACACTACAAACGTCTACAACCGACACACAAAAAATTACCAAACGATTCAAAACCGGAGCGCTTTTTTAATCGTCATTTTATGAACACAAGATCTCTCTCTCTCTCTCTCTCTCTCTCTCTCTCTCTCTCTCTCTCTCTCTCTCTCTCTCACACACACACACACACACACACACGTACGCACGTACGCAGTGCGAAGTTTAATCAAAGGGAATTTACTAACTTTTCATGCTTGTTGTGGCCGCATAAATTAAAACCGACCACGATTATTGACGAAGTATATATATTATTAATTACTTGTGCTATCTCTCTTACGTAATTTTTCTACACAAAGTCACGTGTCTACTCCACAAACACGACGGTGACACGTAACCCACACGTTTTAGATTTAGTTGTTTCCCTGCGTGAAATTTACTGTTTCACGATAGGAGAGTTGTAATTTATTTGGGGATATCTGAAGAGGTAAACAACTTTTATTTTGTGGGGCCATGCTTATATTCTGCTACAACTGCCCAATATTCATTCAAGTAAGAATTTGTTTCTTTTCGTGAGCAGTATCCTCTGCATAGTAGGCCGATGAACAATACTGTACACCATACAAAATTTTCCACCATTCGTACATATATTGATGTATGTAGTACGCAAGCCTTTAACCAACTATCAGTTTTTTAAAAGAAACCTAATTAGCCTTTCCTCAACAAGTCTGACTACCCTCCCGTTTTTTCTGACATCTCTCAGTTCACATTGTTTAACGCATGTTACAATGCGTAAACAGGATGCGCAAAGAGGCATCCGCTGTATAGATTAACCACAATCAATACATAACTGAACGTTGATCTGCGTTGTGAGTGATTCAATATAAGACACGCGAAGTCTCCAGTAGTTCATTGTCAACTTGTTTGATGTAGATGTGTAAGCTCATTAGCGTTTCTGGATGTTCAGTCAGAGGACTGTAATAAAACGTCTACAATTTTGCCTATTATAGGATGAAACAAAGCATACTGCATACTTTCGTTAATTTATTTTTACCTTTCTCAGTATTTACCTATTCACTCTGTTTCTATAGTTCTGTTTAATTATAAAAGGTGGTTAATACTGAAATTAAGGCATTGGCACGTTTATGCACATAACGTTTTTGTTATAAATAAGTTTGTTCCAATATAAAGTCCATTAATTACTAGAAGGAACTGAAATTAATAACGATGATAACCCACCTACGTAAGTCCATTTGGAAAGGGCATATCATACGTGCTTTGACAAATGCCCTAGTTGGAGCGGCGACTATTTCGAGAAGTAGCTGGAATGTGCAGTGTAATATATCAAATAAAACACGTTTGTTTTTATTGCAGATGCAACAGATAAAGTTGCAAAAATGGGTTTTTATTCATAGACAACTACTTTCAGTCCAGAGCCCATACGTATCCATCAGATTTACAGAAGTCATCCACGAGGTGTACAATAGTCTCTACACACTATTTTAAGGTAAATTTCTACTATGTAATGTAGATGCCTTGAGTGGATGACATTTGATCATTGAAATTATAATTTATATTTTTCGGGGACTCTTATGGCCCTGCTGGATGACTTAAGGATGGACTTTGTCATTTGACGATAGATAAAAACCTATTTTCATAACTTCAACTGTTACCACTTCGGCAGTTTAATAGAGAAGTTGGTGTGTCAGAAAACAACCCGCGTGCTGTAATTTCAAAACCTATGTTTTTCACTATGCATTCCAGGCAGCGACCTAGTAGACCATAAAAATAAATACAATAGAGAGTAATCCTGACACGATCACAGACCCGTACTTACATAGCTTCTACCCCCGAGAACGATATTGCAAGCCGGCCGCGGTGGCCGAGGAGACTGAGGCGCTTCAGTCACGGTCTGCACGGCCACTACGGTCGGGGGTTCGAATCCCCCCTCGGGCATGGATATTTGTGCCGTCCTAGTTCGTAAGTAGTTCATAAGTAGTTTGTAAGTTTAGGGACTGATAACCCCGTAGTTAAGTCCCATAAGCTTTACAAACATTTGAACATTTGAACGATATTGCAATAAAAATGGAAATAATCGATCTGCTTCTGCTATGTTTCTACAGACGTATTTTAAAAAGACGTGAATGCACTCGACTTTGGAAAACCAATTAGAAGACATAAACGTAAATATAAAAGGTAAACTTCTTACTGACAAGTACTTGGGCTCGAACAAACACATATACACCAAAATCGTAAGAGAGATAATGTAAAGGTCCCTTATTGCACTAGTGATACTCCCGCATCTGCAAAACTCTGCAGTCGTCCGTTAGAGGCCTCTGCATGTGCCTTGCCACATTGCACTTTGATCTGTCGGTTCGCCAGTAGAGATGGTGCAGTGTCCCTCCGAAGTTTCGTTTTGTGACGTTATTTGTGTGGTGAAGTGTCAGATGGGACGGCGATTGGTAATCAATCCTGCTAATGTATTGCGATTGGTTGAGATGAAGTTACGAAGAACCCTTCTTCGTGAAGATGGTATTAGCATACGCTACGGCATTAGTGTAGAAGATGAATCATTCGCATGCTTTCTCATATCTGTTATGGTACATAAATATAAGCATAAGTTAGATACTGTTGTAACACTAACACATAATGATGATAATAGGTATGATAATGACTAACAACTCATTTCAAGCGGTGGTGCTACGGTAAGTGCGAGAAGAGGCGATGGAAGCAGTGGCGTCTACAATTACATCTACAGTGCTATCTAGAGCATCATTGCAGAGTTTTGCATAAAAGCGACAGCCACTAGCACATTGAGGTGTACGTAGAGATCCTGTAACCAAACGTTCATACAGATATGTTTGTTCGAGCCCATGTACTTTCCTTATGAGATACGTGATTCTTACACGTCATTTCGAACTTTTTTAACAATTACTTCTGGGAATTCAAGGATTATCTCCAATTTTCGCCTAGTATTAAGTAATTTGTAAAAATCAAAGAAAAGAAACAGCTATAACTCGGAATTTTTTATGAAAATATCATCTTCAGACGCAGTAACTGTTCACCGGTCTACAATCAAAGTAGAGGTATTTTTTTATTGTAATAATTTTTATTTTCGTGATCCTGTCAGTCGCTAAATGGAAATTCCTGCGATAGCCAAAAATTATTCTCTTCCAGTGTTATTTTGCAACAGCAGTTTGTGATGTGAAGGAGGTACAACACCTTGAAATGAATGGCACCTTATAAAACTAAAACCTTATATCTTACCTGGAATTTCCATTATTTGCCTGCTGGCCTGGTTGCAAACAAAATCATGAGCCTGCCAGCCACGTCAACTCAACAGCAAGCAGATGCGCCGCCGAAATCGATACAGCCTAAGGCGATGTACAGGACGGTGCTGCCAAGCTTACCGCCTCTGGAGACGGCTATTCTTCCCTGGCAGATGGAATGGAAAGTGAGAGCCAATTACGTTACGATGAGAAATGACTATCGAATAACTACCGAAGGAGAGGGCTCGCGTTAATGAAAGCATTGTGTTGCCTTCACCAGCTCGTTCGACCACAACGTATTTCGGGTGCAATTAGCACGGCGTCTTGCATACTCATATATCATGGAGATAATGACTCATCCGCAGTTATGTGGACCGGAATATCGGTAGCTCAGAGCTACCAGAGGGTGCTTCCTTGGATTATGTTTCATTAGCGACAAGGAAGTCGTCGATTAATTACTCTTGCATAAGAGTTAATTAGTTAATTCAGTTGCAATGATCCCTTGTCCTATTTGCGTAGGCAGACGATCAGGCAATTATAAATGTATTGGGGAACAAATAAAACATGTTTACAAACACATGGAGATTGCTATAGCAGATAGTGCCTTCGTGTGATCTCAAAAGCCTCTCAATATAAGGAGTTGGAACACAGGACCGTTGTTAACATCCAGGGAAAAAGTCTGACATTCTAGAAACCTGTTCCATACGTGTCGCTAAAAAAACAATCGAGAGTTCCGCCTTACAACTCATTTTTTTAAATGAAGAGAGATGTATTTGACGCAATATTCTAGTTTCATTTCGCTCTTAATTTACTGGAAGGCGCATGAGATCTCGTTGATCTCTCCACTGGGACCTAAGCTTCTTTCTGTTACTGACACTGCCTTATTATTGTTGCTATGCCATAATCATATGCAAATTACTTGGCAGGACGTTAGTACCGTTCCCACAGTAAGTAGCGATTGACTCAGTTCCCAGAATGAATAAGAGTAAATACATCAATAACAGGACCACGTCCTTTGTTTTTTCAGGGAAAAACCAGCCTTCGAATAGAAAACTTTTATTTTTCTACCTCTATAAACAAAGGAACACAAATGATTTTTGCACAGGGTCAAAAGTCCTGTCTTCAAAATTTACATGTTTTCTACTTAAAAGAAATGAAGACTTTCTATGGAGGTTACTTTGCCTGTTTTACCTGAAATTCCTCCTATAATATTGTAATTGCGTGTTGTGTCACCGCCGCGGTGGAGTAGCCGAGCGGTCTAAAGCGTCTCGCTGCGGAGCGCGCGGTTGCTCGCCGTGGAGGTTCGAGTCCTCCCTGGGGCATGGGTGTGTGTGTTGTCCTTAGGTTAGTTTACCTAGGATTAAATAGTTTGTAAGATACGGACTGATGACCACGCAGTTTGGTCCGATAGATTTACAAACATTTCTATTCTAGTATACACATATATAGTTGAATGTAACTTCTAAATTGTATCACATTCCGACACGTAGTTCATGCGATATGAGCACGTAAACAGTAAGGTTCATGGTAAACAGCAGCATCACGTACCAAGTTTTAATCTATTACTTCTTTACTACTAATTGTATTCCCAAGAGATTTTACCGGCATACGCCCTTATACAAATGAAAACATACCTGAAAAATGGCAGGAATAAATAAATAAATACCCGTGCAAAGCCGGCTTTTCAGCTAGTACTCCCATATAATGCTAAATTCCAGACAAACGCTTTCAGAAAGGATTTCCTAACATTTAAATTAATATTGGATGTCAACAAATTTCGCTTCTTCTGAAACGCTTTTTTTTTCCATTGCCGTGCTACATTTTATTCCTCCTATACTTCATCCATCGGAAGTTATTTTGCTCCCCCAATAACAAAACCCATCTACTACTTTTATTGTTTCATTACGCAATCTCATTCCTTCCGTATCGCCTGATTTTCTGACACTACATTCAATTACCCTTGTAAATGTTTATCCTAAAGCCTCCTTTCAAGACACTGTCCATTCCGTTCAATTGTCCTTCCAGGTTCTTTGCTGCCTCTGATAGAAATACTATGTCGTCGAAAAACCGTAAAGTTTTTGTTTCTTCTCCCTGAACTTTTATTCCTTCTCCAAATTTCTCCTTGCATTCCTTCATAGTTTGCACAGTGTACAGATTGAACAACATGAGAATGTTGTTGTTGTGGTCTTCAGTCCGTAGACTGGTTTGGTGCAGCTCTCCACGCTACCCTGTCCTGTGCAAGTCTCTATATCTGAGAATATGTTCAGCAACCTACATCCTTTTGAATCTGCATACTGTATTCGTCTCTCGGTCTCCTCAAGGATTTTTACCCCACACACTTCTTTCTAATGCTAAGTTGACAATTCCTTGATGTCTCAGAATGTGTCCTACTAATCTAGGCCTTCTCTTAGTCAGGATATGCCAGAAACTCCTTTTATCCCCAATTCGGTTAAGCACGTCCTCATTAGTCACGTGATCTACCCATGTAATCTTCATCATTCGTCTGTAGCACCATATTTCAAAAGCTTCTATAATCTTTTTGTCTGATCTCCTTATCGTCCACTTTTCACTCCCATACAATGCTACACTCCAGACAAATCCTTTCAGAAAGGACTTCCTAACATTTAAATTAATATTGGATGTTAACAAGTTTCGCTTCTTTAGAAACGCTTTTCTTCCCATAGCCATTCTGCATTTTATATGTGCTTTATTTCGGCCATCAGAAGTTATCTTGCTACCCAAATAACAAAATTCATCTAATACTTTTATTGTCTCATTACCTAATTTAATTCTTTCAGCATAGCCTGATTTTCTGACATTCCATTTCATTACCTTCGTTTTATTCCTATTAATGTTCATCTTATATATTCCTTTCAAGACACTGTCCATTCCATTCAAATGTTCTTCCAGATCCTTTGCAGTCTCTGACAAAATTACTATGTCATCGGCAAACCGCAAAGTTTTTATTTCTTCTCCCTGAACTTTAATTCATTCTCCAAATTTCTCCTTCCATTCCTTCATTGCTTGCTCAATGTACAGATTGAACAACATTGGGGAAAGGCTACAACCCTGTCTTACTCCCCAACCTCTGCGTCCCTTTCTTGCCCTTCGACTCTAATAACCGCTGTCTGGTTTTTGTATAGGTTGAATATAATTCTTCGCTCCCTATATTTTACCCCTGCTACCTTCAGAGTTTGGAAGAGTGTATTCCAGTCGACATTGTCAAAAAGTTTCTCTAAATCTACAAAAGCCAAAAACGTAGGTTTGCCCTTCCTTAGCTTATCTTTTAAGATAAGTCGTAGTGTGAGTATTGCCTCCCGTGTTCCTACATTTTTCCTAAATCCAAACTGATCTTCCCCGAGGTCAGATTCCACAAGTTTTTCCATTCCACGAATTATTTACAGACGAATGGAATGGAAAAACATGACAACAGAATATCATAATAGAATAAAAGAAATAATATCTAAAACGGAAAGAGTAAGGTGTGCCTTTTTCCCGCGCTCAGTTACAGACTGGGACGGTAGAGAAATATCATGAAAGTCGTTCGATGAACCCTCTGTGGTTTGCAGAGTAATTACGTAGATCAGACAATGTACCCTCTTCCTCTCACCGTACAGCCGTGTCTTGCGGAGTTAGGTGTAGATTGTGACCTACAAATTTGACGGCAATTACGTACGCGGCGGAATGCCCATTAGCGGTTAAATTCAATGGGAAAGGCCTTAATCGTCTACAAGGCTTCCTGGATCGATTAGCCGGACTCCCACGGTCGCGAAGAAGTGGGCGGTCAACGTTGCTCAGACGGTCGTGCGCGGCCGCTCCCTGTTCTCAATGGCGGTAGCGGCATTCACTGTGGCTGCGGCGGCTTCTGACCACTGCTTCAAAGGGCCGCCGGGCCTTTGCCGGCGGAAGCCCGGCCGCTAAACAAACTCCCTGAATTGGCGTTATATCCGGTGGCCGGCTGGAAATTCCGCCAGCCTTGTTCCGCACGCGCGGAGTCTTTCTCTCGGTGCGATTCCAGAGTGGTTCCGCTTTCCGAGAAACCTTCCCGGATCATAAGCAGCCTGCGGAGATCTGCCTTTGTTCCCGCCCACAGCCATCAAACTCTTTCACCGCATTACTGCCGGCAGTGTCTGAAAGCGAGAAAAGCGCTGCAGAGAAGCGTTACTATGGCCACATGTTACGAGAGTCATATCGCCGCCCTACTGTTATTATGTGGAGTTCTTCGGCTAACTTGAGGAAATGGCTCTTAAACGTGGCCGCGACCCATTTCTTTGTTATTGTTCTCCTCCGCCTGTGTTTCATCCTTGAAGTTCTCAACTTTGATGAAGCATAAAATTCATATATCTCGCCTTATCTACCATTTAGCGCGCAGTAACTACTGTTTTTACTGTGGTGTGTTCTTTAACCCTTTAATGCTGATCAGCTACATGTCTTAGTTTTTACATTGTCTCAAATCAAATGTTTGTAAATCTGTCGGACCAAATTCCATTGTCTCTCAAACGGATCAACATTTTACCATAAATTCATTTGTAGTTGCTTGTATACATAGTGTTCCCGGCCGCGGTGGCCGAGGGGACTGAGGCGCTTCAGTCACGGTCTGCACGGTCACTACGGTCGGGGGTTCGAATCCCCCCTCGGGCATGGATATTTGTGCCGTCCTTAGTTGTAGCTAGTTCATAAGTAGTTTGTAAGTTTAGGGACTGATGACCCTGTAGTTAAGTCCCATAAGCTCTACAAACATTTGAACATTTTTATACATAGTGTTACATATGCTAATAGCTCGTCCTAGAAATAATAAATTTCAGAGTATTACTGAATCATTTCGACAATTCGCTGCACTGTGCTTTTGTTTACATAAGTTCAAATGTTTGTTAAGCTTGTGGGACTTAACTGGGGGGGGGGGGGGTCATAAACCCCTAAACTTACAAACCAACTACTTATACTAAAGACAACAGAAACCTCCATGCCCCTCGTGCATCGGAGCATAGCGCCTCAATTTACTCGGCCACTCCACCTCGGCGTTTACATTAGTATTCATCCTTCCCCATGTAAAAGTAGTCAATTAATACTTCTGTTACATTATGAGTTACTTTCTGGTAATATGAGAGACATAACAATAACATTTACTACATCAGGTACATCATGGAAGCACTATATAGCTGACAAACTATGAACTTTCTGTTTGTTAGTAGTGCATAATAAGTTTAAGGTATTTTTTTTTTAATATTTGTTTTCAGTATATGTGCACTATAAATCGTGGTAGTTTTCATCGCTTCAAAGAAAAAGTCATGCATCAAAGGGTTAAACAATCGAACTCTCTCGAATAAAATATCTCGACACCTTTGATTTCTTTAAAAATAAATTAGTATGTGAATTATATGACTTCCGAACGTAAAGAAAAAGAAGCTTAGTGAAGTTTGAAATATGTTCAAAGTTTGTTGGCGTTGCTAAGTGCCCTCATTATGAAACAATGGATCAGTATATTCTGGATAATTTGCGAAGAACCTAGTTTTTTTAATGCTTCTCAATGTTTATGACGTTATGTCTTTCCAAGTATGTAGCATACAATGATATGCCACGCAGAGTATTCTTGTAGATGACGTTTTTAAATGTATTTAGTAGCGTATGTGGATTCTATCGTAGTGGGGTGTTGCGAATACAGTTTGTACTTAAAAACTAATCAAATTAAACGTTATCCCTGAAATTTTACTGGGTGAAAAGTGGAAGTGCATTACGCAGTAAACTTTTGTTCTTTCATTTTACAGGGTGCCAGTAGCAAAAAATTTCAGAAATATTTTCAATGATGTCTTAAGTTTGTTTAAAGTCGCTCAAAAGGTCCATCTTTTATCTCTAACTCTCGAAAGCTCATGAAACATTTTTTACAATGGCACTTTGATCAATCAATAAAAAAAAATAGATGTCTGTCGTTTCCATGCAAAACTCTGCATTCTACCAACAGTGACCTCTTAAAAGAGAAAAACAAATTGAAGAATGGCAATATCGTAGGACGTACATTATATTGACATTAGTTAGCACTACATTTTTAATTAACAGTGCAAAAGACTCACAGCTTAAAGCAATTATAATAAGGAAAACGCAGATATCCTACACCGCTGTTAGTGCTTATATTAGCCCTCAAAATGCAGATGCCGGATTTAGATGAAGTGGTTCAAACAAAGTGGAAGATAAGAATGTGTAAAGCCATGTTTTTACATTCAAAGTCACATGCACATTGAAACAGTTCAATATGGAATCCGCAGTAATTATACAGATATGTCAATGCCAAAACCTGTTTGTCGCCAAGCATAATGCAGAATATTCTTTCTCTTCGGCGCAACAAATTGATTGTAAATCAGAGAGAGGAAGTTTGAATAACGCTCTTGTAACTCTTATACTTTGTTTAAACCACCTTGCAACTTTTTACTTTGATTATTGCTATTGTAACCGCCTATTCCAACCAAATGAAACGCGTTTTTTGTACTATACGCATTTCGCTTCGTTATTTATGAAGCATCATTTATGGCGGTTTTTGTGTTACTCCATGCTTATCTTCATGGAGCTGTTTGTGTGTTCTCCAGGTGGATGTATACTTCGGTGAAGCGATGTTATAAATGTGTTCATCAAGAACCAAAATATACATCCACCTATAGAATACACAAACGGCTCATGAAGATACACTAGGAGTACCACAAAAACCACCACTGATGATGATTGACAAATAAAGAAGCGAAACGTGTATGACACAAAGAAAGGCCTTTCCTTTAATTGCAATAGATGTTTATACATCTACACTAATTTTCTAAGCAACTAAGGACGAAGGGAATCGGAAAGAGACAGATTCATTGACGACTAATTTACTAAAGCAATGTTTACTTTTTTGTCTTCATGAATTTCAGTTTTCTCTAAATAAAGGAACTGAAATTCAAATAATTTGAAAGCATGCTGAAACAGCTTCAGTCTGTTCAGCACTGCTGCTACTGTCATTAAGCTCATTCAGACTGGTATCTTAATATGGAATTTATGTTTCGAAAAATTGTTTACAAATGATAGGTACTAGCAGACTGTAAAAATACATCAATAAAAACTCCTTAAAATGTTTTTAGCGTTACAGAGTGAGAAGTCAGGTAAAATGTAACTCTAACTCGCTCGCAGAGATCCAAACGAGTTACTGGTCACTTCATGTTGTTAATTCTATGAGGATCATTTTGATTGAAGTAAACACTCTATATGAAGCGTATTTTTCTATTAGTTCACTATAAAATATCCCGCTCTGCAACTGCAAAGTGTGAAGTATTATTACATCCAATTTAGTGAGTTTAGTTTTGATTTGCGAAACAGCAGAAGAAATTAAGGTAGATTAGTATTTTAAGTCTCGTCGACAGCGAGGTCATTATAGCCGGAGCACAATCTCTCATTGTTTTCTTTTGGATGCAGCAGGAAGTCGGCCTTATCCATTGGCAAGATACATTTCGCCATTCGTCTGGGGTGATTCACGGAAATAATGGAAAATGTAAATCTGGATGTCCGGAGGCGGATTTGAACTGCGGTCCTTCCGAATGAAAGACCATTACGCCACCTTGCTCGGTTGCAAAACAACTGTTCATGATATAACACGCCAACGATTTATAGTTAAAAAGTCTTCTTCTAATGTACTTGGAGAAAGTACAATATTCATGTTGGTAGTCAGTTTTAATATTTACATCAGTGACGCAGTACTTCAATATATGATACATATATCAACAACATGTGGTTGAAAAACGCTTAATTGAGAACATCTAGTGAACGCAGCTATTTCTAATAAAATTTGAAACGCTTACTTATTTCGTCAATAATTCCGTTCTATATCCGTGACAATGCACAAAGTTTTAGTTGTGGGAAGTCCTGTAGGAATACCCACGATAACAATCGAAACATTCTAATACTTCGGTGAAAATGCAAGAAATCTGAGTATTTAATGAAACTGATTTACCACAACCACAATATTTTCTGCGTCAGAATGCAGAAGACATACTGAAGATGCTTTTAATGTAAATTTTGCTTAAGTAAAAGTCGTACGAATTTGTACAAAGAATATCAACACACTATTTAGTTTGTCCGTGTTTAAAGATTGCTGCTTATATAGCTCTGGTTACTTTAATTAAATTCCATTCCAATTGCTTAATATGAGCTTCTGTTAAGTCCACAGGACTTGATTAGAAGTAACAAAATAGCTTTTAAATCAATTTGGCTTTCATGATTCTATTGTTGACGTAGCTATTAAATATAGCATATTATAAGGAGATAATATACTTACAATTTCAGAACACATCAGTATGTAGCCCGTGAACAGTTGCAATATATATTAGAGTTTTTGATTGTGACGCGTGGAGATTTTCTTATATCGTCAATAAGGGCCATTTTTTTGTTTTATTATCGCCACAGTCTAATAAATACAGTCGCGACACTCACTGCTGTGAAAGCTGTTACCGCCGGACACTTGGAGCGACACTAGCGCTCCAAGCGGTCGTAAAGCCGCTGTCCCTTAACTCCGTATACGACACATTGATAATGCCCGCTTGGTGGTTTCAGATAAATAGGTTTATATGTTAGTGCTTTCCATTAGATAAAACGGAAAACATTTAACCTTTCAAACATTAATAGCGGTTTACAATGAACACTTCTTTTCCATACATTTCTTATACATTTGCCTCTATAGTGAATTACTTTCGAATGCCCGGACAAAAATGTTTCTAGCTGTGATGTAGCAGCAACCACAGTCTTAATAGCTGTTTCAGGACACAGTTTAATTTCTTCCGCCTTTACATTATCACGTCTTTGCGGTAGTTTCCTTTTCATTCCCAGTTTCGGTGGTTTGTTTGGAACATAGAACAATGTAGGCACAGCATTCCACACCAGCTTCTTCCGTTCATCATTCATGAACTGGTTTGCATCGAAGTGCAGCGAGCAGAACTTCACATTATCACGTAAATACGGGCAACTTTATTCAAAAGATCTTGTCGCCTGCTATTTATAAGCCATTTCTTGATCCTAAAAAGAAATAATCTTCAATATGTGTGTGTTGCTCACAACATAATTGTAATTAAGCATTACCGAAACTTTATGTCACATACCTCTCAGGCTCTGTAGAAAACCTAAAGAATGATAAATATGACGTATTCTAGTTTTTGTTGCTGCAATTTATTGCACTATACACGCTTCCCTTCGTAAAGACCATTTCGTACACCAAAACACACAACAAACACACGTCTCGTATACGATATAGAGCAACGTGGCTTTACGTCCGCAAGGAGCGCTGCAGTCGCCTAGTATAACAAAAATCAGCGGTAGTGTCGCGACTGTATATATTAGACTGTGTTATCGCTATCACCTGACTCTGCTCTTCTACAGCATAACGTAATTTTTCTGCCCTAGTAGTACTGTCTGTATGTAGCGCACTCTTCCTTTGTTAGATTTTTGTGTACCAATCATATTGTATATTAATTTGCACTTTCAGATACACCTAATAATGCCCTCATACAGAAACCGAAACTGGTCTTGTGGGCATAATAAGATTTAAACCTAGCAAATAGAGATAAATCCCATAATTTACATACTTTTTGCAGACAATAATATTTAAATAAAGTTTAAGCCATTATTTGGACATAAATTATAACACGCACGGAAACTGCTGCATGGCAAATTAATTTTGTTTATCCCTCAATTTCAAATAATTAGAAAAATTAATGCGTATCACAAAATGCGATGAACGTTCGTCCTACTTTCAACGTCCCAAATACATATATATTCCAATATAAAGTCTTTAGAAAAATATAAAGGAGTATCCAGCATTTATTTACTCTTAGTTACTAGTCCGACCTACATTGTACATTGAAATAACCTGATATCTCTAAATAATTCCAGTAAGGGAAAGCCCTATAGACCGATAAATTTCGTTACCAAATGGGATTTATTGCATTTTATAACGATTTTATGACTGATACCGGAATGCGTACCACTAAATCATGCCCACACGTCTATTAAAAAATTCCTCTGGTTTAGCAAGCGATTTAATTGAACGTAAGCCTATGCTGTAAAATGCGCACCTGGTGCAAGGGCCACACAAAGTAAAATAAACCATTGCTAAGCTAGAGAGTTTTGTTTATTTTTAAGGGCAAATATACGCCATACATATAAAGGATCGCTGTGCAAGCCTTAGAGATTGAGACCTTCATGCAATAAGTACTAAAGAAGATAAGTTTTCTGGTTTGTTCCTAACTTCTTGTCTTTAATGCAATCGAAAAAAAAAAAAAAAAAAAAAAACCCTAGCTCTTCCCTCACCATATTCAGTTCATATCTTACGTACAATTTTTTTCGTGGATACGTTTACTGTATATACACGATAGCGCGTTACTGAGTCCATTTCGTATTATTGTACTTACAAGCATTAAATACGAAATTAAATACGAGCTTTTAGCAGCATGGACATCACAGAATTACATTCGACCAAAAGCGGTAGTTGCCACTTCTTTACTTATGAGAATGACAAGCCAATAGACATAAACGCAACAAAAGTAAATAAATGAAGAGGTCATTGAACTCAGCACAAAGGCTCAGAAGATCTAAAATTTTCCAGCCCTTTAAGAATACCTAACACAAAAAATGAGCACAAAAATCTAGCGTTTTCTTTAGGGCTACGTAATCTGAGAGACAACATGGAAAATGGCAGTACTACACATGCGCATCTTAAATACTTCAAACACAACTCAGGCTTTCAAAATCCAAACAGTAATGTGCAAAATTCCAAATAAAAACACTACAAAAATACGATTAATACTTTTCAAATGCAGTTGAAATGGCAAAAAATGTTAAGTTGTAACCTATCTGAACAACATTCAGTGGTGAGCTGTTTCCTGTTACGATCTAGTCTTCATTTGTTGCATTAGTAACGTTTAACCTCTCTAAGTTCATTGTAGTTACTTCGGAGTTTTAAGCACTCATTAACGAGTAAATTAATTCGATTTATTTTAATGGAGTGGCGGAAAGTTTGCACCGCGAGTTGCATTATTAGAATAAATATCAGAGATAATATCTGTGGATATAAAGCCATAGATGTGGTCGAATAAGTGTTTAGTATAATCTCTGGAGCTTCAATTTTGTCACACACGCGCGCGCGCGCGTGCGTGTGTGTGTGTGTGTGTGTGTGTGTGTGTGTGTGTGTGTGCTTGTGTGGCAAAAATTGTGTATAACAAGTATTTCCGTCGTGTCTGTCAGCATATATGCTAGTTCTCTTTGCGATGAGCAGTGATCTATCCTTTTCGTAACCCCTTTTTGCAAGGATAACTAATTTACTGATCTCACAGGGGTACACACAAGAGTACTTGTGCAGCAGGAATAGCATTAATTATTTAAGTCACAGTCAACATGAAAAATTATTCCCCTCATTCCATGTAATAGAGTTTTCAGAAAACATTCAAAGTTAGTTGCCAACATGAGCACACTACGCCAACACTGCCGTAAGTAAAATTTTACCGTTCTTGTGACAGCACATGCCGCACTTCCATACTTAATTTTTCGTAATGTATAACAAAAAAAGGTCACATTTAAGAGGCCAAATGTGTCGTGCTACTGGGTCAAATACGCATTCGGAACTAGAATCAAAACTGCCTTCCCTGGATGTATGCTGCTCATATAAGCACTGTAATATGGTAGATCCGCCGAAGCTGGTTCAACATTGATCTGAGCCACCACGGAAGATGCTTGGCAACACCGCTACAATCGTCTATCGACATAATTACTGCGCCGCGACCGCAGATATTTATCGATACACGATACATGATATCGAAACTTTCATGTTGTAAAAATGGAACGAAGTAAACAGGAAAAAGAGCTATTATTGAATCTCCTCCTAACACGAAAAGGATTTACATGTTGAAATAGTTTTAGCACAATAGGAAACGATAGAAAGGAAAAAACGAATAAAGTTACCACGGCCTAGAAGTTATAGGCATGGAAGGAAACATATGTTAATTTTAGTTCGTACAATTTGGGAACGGATATAGTTTGAAACTGGGTAATAGAAACATTAACAAAAGAACCACGACCGCACATGCAAATGAAGAGGTATTATTTTTTTTAAACTCTTTACAATTATTACGACACATTTTATATGAGATGTTATTAGGTGTTCTCGTAATTCAGAACGTTCAAATGTTCATGACGTAGTCGCGGAAGCGATACTAGCGCGTCAAGCGGCAGCACTGTAGTAATAGAAGAATTTCGGTTGGCTCTTTCTCCGCTAGGAGGGCTATTGACGTTCCAAATTGTAGACGTAAACTACCATACCATACAATACAATACCATAACACACCATTGCATTACTCAAGTATACTGTCAGTTTTCTGAGCTTTCTACGCTACTGTTAAGCAACATAACTATTTCACATTATTGTTTATGGATATGCAAGACTAACTGCAGATTATATCAAAATTGCTCCAGGTTGCTCTGAGTCTATAGGGAACATACAGTTTTTGCAATCTGTTAGATGGCTGATTTATAAGCGGGGGCCGGGCGCGATTGCCGAGGGGACTGAGGCGCTCCAGTCACGGTTTGCACGGCCACTACGGTCGGGAGTTCGAATCCCCCCTCGGGCATGGATATTTGTGACGTCCTTAGTCTTAGTTAGTTCATAAGTAGTTTTTAAGTTTAGGGACTGATGACCCCGTAGTTAAGTCCCATAATCTATACAAACATTTGAAACATTTATAAGCGGGGAACGGGGCTCATTGGAAGCAAGCCCCAGCACACTCCAAGGCAGCCGCGTGGGGAGAGCCTACCGGGGCAGACAAGCCACGCCTGTCTTGCGGCTTGCAGTGCTGACACTACATTTACGCGGCATGCTTCTGCAAAAGTACACGTCGCGTACATCACTTTAATTGTTGATCGTAAATGAAGCAAAGCAATTTACACATAAGTATGGTTGATATCGATCCTAACTGCAGTAATCACTCATTTTAATTACGTACTGCACAACACGAAACACTCAGAACACTGGTATCCAAACAATAATAAAGATAACGACAATGGTTGACTCGCATAGCAAGTTTTGTTAGTAATGTTGGCTGCAGGCTCAAAACAAAGACTGCCGGCCTAAGCTTCCCGACGTCTAACAAAATATTCACATGTTTGTAAAGCTTATGGGACTTAGCTGCGAGGTCATCAGTCTCTAAACTTACAAACTACTTATGAACTAACTTATACTAAACAACACAAACATCCGCTTAAAGTGCAGTTTATGCGGCGCTGCTAGCCGTCGCACTCGCTAGGTTAGGGACGACAGAGCAGCCAATCAGGAGTCGAGTTATGACGGCCAATAAGATTCCGTGTTTCATGACGAGTAACTTTGGCGTCAATTTGGAAGTTTATTCGAAAGATTTCGGTGCGGCGTTTGTGTGATTGTAATTGAATTTCCATTTATAAGAGATTTTAAGATAATTGTAATATTGCAGTTCAAATGTTTGTTAAGCTTTATGGGACTTAACTACGGGGTCATCAGTCCCTAAACTTACAAACTACTTATGAACTACTTACGAACTAGGACGCCACAAATATCCATGCCCGAGGGGGGATTCGAACCCCCGACCGTAGTGGCCGTGCAGACCGTGACTGGAGCGCCTCAGTCCCCTCGGCCACCGCGGCCGGCTAATATTGCAGTCATAAATGACCTATTATCTGCCCTATTCCAGGCATTTAAATGTGATTTGCAGAGTATCCCATGTAGATTAATATACCACAGCAGAGATCCTGTCAACCATAAAGCAGGTGTAGCATGATTAATTTATTTTATGATATATGCGAAACAATGATGAAGTTACATCCAAACTGATATCAACTGTATTTTGTTGATCGTCAAAAACTTCGATTTGTTAACATAGTACAATTGTAATGCTCTTGTTGGCCGCGGCATCGCGACTCCTGATTGGCTGCTCTGCCGTTCCTAACCTAACGAGCGCGACGGCAAGCCGCTGCCGCATAAACTGCACTTTTACCCAAACATCCATACCCGAAGAAGGATTCGAACCTCCGACGCGCGAGGCCAAGCGATACGCAACGTGACGCTCGAGACCGCTCGGCTCCTCCCGGGAGGCAAACATCTAACAACTCGCACCGATTCAGGACTAGGGAGAGCTCAGCCATCTAACAGTTAACAAAATGTTCAAATGTTTGTAGAACTTATGGGACTTAACTACGGGGTCATCAGTCCCTAAGCTTACAAACTACTTATGAACTAACTAAGACTAAGGACGGCACAAATATCCATGCCCGAGGGGGGATTCGAACCCCCGACCGTAGTGGCCGTGCAGACCGTGACTGGAGCGCCTCAGTCCCCTCGGCCACCGCGGCCGGCTAACAGTAAACAAACTATATACACACATCAGTTTTTGTAAATAAGATTTGCGCGTCTCAGAAATTATTTTGGTAATCCCCAAGGACCGGTGTACATCGAAGTAGCGACGTCTGCTGGTGTGAGCCTGCGATATATCTCGAACTGTTCGAATCGCACAATCGATTGTTCCTAGTTGTAAATACGAGTCCTTTTATTTCGACACGCAGAAATTGTCTCCGGCCAATGAGAACTCGCTAGAAGTTAGCCGATCAGATGGTGCGTGTTTCTTAACCGGAGATTCGGGCGCTACGCCCCCTCACGTACTTAAAAAAAAAAAAAAAAAAAAAAAAAAAAAAGAAGAAGAAGAAAACTTCTTGTTTAACCTATATCTGACTTAACTTTCACTGAAAAAAGTGATCTGTAGCATAGGCTTAATAAGGTTAGGTATATGTTAAACGTGAAGCTTTTGTTTGGTACGTGAGGGCGTGTAGCGTCCGAATCTCCAGTTAAGAAACACGCACCATCTGATCGGCTGACAGCTAGCGAGTTCTCATTCGCCAGAGACAATTTCTGCGTTTCGAAATAAGAGCTCGTATTTACAACTAGCAACAATCGATTGTGCGATCCGAACGGTTCGAGATATATCGCTGGCAGACACCAGGAGACGCCGTTACTTCGATGTACACCGGTCCTTGGGGATTACCATTATTTTAACCCATTTCTTCCCAAAAATAGAAATCGTGAAAAAGTGTTATATTTAGTCATCAGGTTCTCCTTAAAATAATATTACAAATATAACAAATTAGCAGTATGTGTTGTAATTTGCACCACCCATAATGTTTTGCTGTTTTCTAGTAAAAAAATAGAAAACTTTAGTTTTCGTGATCACATTCTTCTATTTGTTCAAACTGCGCAATATTGTCTATTATATGATAACTCTGACTTACATTGATGGTATCACTCATGAAATATTGAAAAACACTGTCGACCTGGGCGATGGCCGTCTTCTGCGCGGGGTGCGACCGGCAGGATGTGGGCAGCAACGTCTCAGTCGGTAACGAGGGCGACAAGCGCGAGGTGGGCCTAACCACAGGCTCAGCACTGATTGAATCAACACGACTGGCGCCTAACAATCGCTGGCGGTACGTGCGGCGGCCGCCCTGTGTTTACGGCCGGTGGCTCCGCGCAGCTCGGCTGGCCGCCTTGTTTTTGTGTGCGCGCGCAGGACGTGAGCGCAGCCGTGCCGCCACTAGCCGCCAGGCGACGACAAAGCAGCGGGGCCGCGGCTGGCTGCGCGCCGCTTCATAGGCTCGCGCTGATTATACGCAGGCCGGACATAATAAACCATTGATCTCTATACAAACTGGATCTATAACTCTGAGCATACAACTGCAGCATTCCTACACTTTTAGATGTTTTTCTCACGTTTTCGCATTGTCCGCCATGTTTAAATTTGGCACACAAATTTCTGGCAGCTTTTACGTGACAAACAGTTTCTTGCTTACCTTTTCATTTGAAATTTATGTCAATACTTGATGTAACAGACGCATATGGTAGCGAAATGGAAACGTATTTTCATTTCACTGTAATGTTTTTAAAGTAAACGCCTTTTGCTACTGCGAATGAAGTGTTTTATTTTTATAAGTCACCCATACGCGTTTCGCCTTTGTCTCAAGGCATCACCAGTGGGTGTCCTGAAATATTTACATGTTTTTGTTTACACATAAAGGTTAGCTTTCTTACATATGTACAAAACATTTCAATTCTGAATTAAAACAGTTCGTTGTTTGCTATAAAATGGTGCACTTACAGCACTTGCTACTCCATGCCAGTCTCTTTCTGGCAACCAGGTCGAAAGGTTATACTGTTTTTTTGAAACACATTGCAGTTTTCTGGTTCCACTGTCACCTGCTACCATACTGTGTCCACTGTTTGTTTTGTAGTGTTGCCAACCTTAGCTTATTTAAAATTCAACTGTTTTATTGCAAGTGTGTTGAAGGTATCTTTGTGTGTGTGTGTGTGTGTGTGAGAGAGAGAGTGTTTGTAATTTATTATTATTATTTTTTTAATCTCTTTTTGTGTATGTGTGTGTGTGTGTGTGTGTGTGTGTGTGTGGTGGGAGGAGGCTTGTGATTATGTGTTGGGATTTGTGTCTATCATATGTTCTCACTGATTGGCCATATGATAGACACAAATCCCAACACATAATCACAAGCCCCCCCCCCCACCACCACCACACACACACACATACACAAACAGAGATTTAAAAAAAAAAAAAAATTAGAAAAAAATTACACACACACTTGCAATGAAACAGTTGAATTTCAAATAAGCTAAGGTTGGCAACACTACAAAACAAACAACAGTGGACACAGTATGGCGGCAGGTGACAGTGGAACCAGAAAACTGCAATGTGTTTCAGAAACCAGTATAACCTTTCGACCTGGTTGCCAGAAAGAGACTGACGTAGAGTAGCAAGTGCTGTAAGTACACCATTTTATAGCAAACAACGAATTGTTTTAAATCAGAAATGAAATGTTTTGTACATATGTAAGAAAGCTAACCTTTATGTGTAAACAAAAACATGTAGATATTTCAGGACACCCACTGATGATGCCTTGAGACAAAGACGAAACGCGTATGGGTGACTTATAAATATAAAAATAAAACCCTTCATTCGCAGTAGCAGAAGGCGTTTACTTTAAAAACATTAAAGTAGAATACAATTCAGCTGCTGCTCAAAATGGCCACTGCAAGCAACGTATTTTCATTTAGTTTTCTTGTAATAATTCATAGCAGCCATATTTGAATTTGGCAAGAGACGAAATATGAACATCTATGGCTGGCACGTTCAGACAGCTGAAGTTCAACATCCAGGTACTATAGAGATCAATGTACAGATTGCGCACTTCTCCGTGGCCCCTCTGTGATCGGCGGAAGTCGGCTGAGTTCGTGTGTCTACGGAATGTTAATGCTCTCTACCAACCTTACCTCGTAACAGCATTGTAGACCGTACACACTGTCAATTGTATTGTTGATTTGTGCTTGGTATTGATTATTGTCTTCCATTTTGTTATTTGCTAAAATAAGTCCACATACCCAGACGACTTCTTTTACAAAATGGAAAGGCGTTCTTGAAAGAGGTGTGAGGAATGTTAATTCCGATTGTTATTCCTTTGCGACAATACAAATAAGCAGAAATCATTGCTACACCCGCTTAATAAGTCCCTTAAAAATAAACGTTCCAGTTTTCTGTTACCCAAACATTAAAGTGATAATTTCGTGTCCCATTTATGCCGCTTTAAGCCCGTACATGTTTCTTTTAATACCTGTAAGGTATTGACCATAGCCGGCCGCGGTGGCCGAGGTGACTGAGGCGCTCCAGTCACGGTCAGCACGGCCACTACGGTCGGGGGTTCGAATCCCCCCTCGGGCATGGATATTTGTGCCGTCTTAGTTCGTAAGTAGTTTGTAAGTTTAGGGACTGAGTACCCCGTAGTTAAGTCCCATAAGCTTGACAAACATTTGAACTTTTTTTTTTTTTTTTCTGCAACACTGCACTTCCTTTGAAAACATTTCAATTGCCTCTGGTACGCGAAATTTATTCGCCGTCTGTACTGACTAGTATTGCCTGTGGGCGAAATCGGACCAATTGTGTTAACAAGGTAACGAAACTTAATTTTCTTTTCTTTCGGGCCCGCAGCAATAAATATGTCAGAGAATGACATAAGTTAATAATTCATCCAGTTTGCTGGTATAAATGTAATTCACGGCCCACTTTAGGTTTTATGTTTTTGTTTTCTTCAATATCTCTGCCAAAAATTATAAACGTATCATTACTATAAAATTAAATGTAAAAACAATAATCTAATCTTATCTATAAAATGGATGTAAGTTATGTACAATATGTTACCTATAGATTACAAGACGGCTGGAGTAATTTCGATGAATTCTTCAGGAAATTTTCAGATTAACTCAGCGGGTGAGCCTGTGAAGTTTGGTAGCGATCGGATCATGGTATTTATTAACATAAACGTTAAATGTTATGTCTAACATATGGATCGACATTTAGCCCCCAAGCGAAAAAAGAGCCAACTCCATTCTTCTGTAACTATAGCGCTGCCGCTTGGAACGGTAGCGTCGCTTCATTGATTATTCACGATGAATCTTTGCACTGAGCAGATAGGTTTATGAATTACGACAGCACCCAGTAACAATCCATAATATCGTATGTGCTCTCTCATCTGGAGCAGCATTAACCGATTTTTTTAAAACTCTTGAACACATCATGTGATAACTGCATGTACATTGATATTTAAAAGATAACTGCGCTTTTATTGATATAGTGTTAAAGAATACACATCATTTCTGAGTAACGGTTGCGTCGTAACTCTGATTTTTGGTTCGACTCTACTTACATGATGCATTTTTCCTCCCTTATCTAGAGTTGTCTCAGCTGCATCGGTCATAAAAGATTAATTAGAATGGGACTAGCATACCATAACACATAGTTTTATTATTCAAGCTTACTGTCAGATTTAAGATCTTTCTACCCTTTTTTTGGGCAACACAACTATTACACATAATTGTTTTCGAATATGCAGGGAAGGTGTACTGAAAGATGAAATGTACCGTATTAATTACAAAGACAGTCTGGAACATAATATTTGTTCATGTGTAAATTCTTTCCCGGTCTTTTTTAAAATATTTTCAGAAAACATTTTCAAACTCTGTCTGTTCTGATACTGTGCAAATTAAAGTCAACAAAAAGTTATTTCCATGCCTGTACTTTTCAAGCCGTTGTACGTTCATCCGATTTATTCCTTTCTACTGTATCCTCATATCGCCCCAAAACGATTTCTAGAAGTAAATTTTTTTGTCATGTTGGGAGAACTTTCAATTTAGTACTTTTTCTGTCATTCGTTCCATGTTTGGGACATGAAAACTTCTAATACAAATATTGTATATCGGTTAATATCTGCGTTAGAGGCGCAATAATCATATCGACTGCCGATTTTAACGGTGTTGCCAAGCATCTACCATGCTGACTCAGATCAACGTTGAACCAGCTTCGGCGGATCTAGGTGGGGCCCGAACAGACTTTAATTTCTGAACTAACGTCAGGTTTGATCTAGAGTCAGCGATGTATATAGAATCGGCCCGTAGACTTTTAAATATACGTTACACTGTGGTATTGCCGCGGCGGAGTGGCCGAGCGCATTGAGGCGCTATGCTACGATGCGCGAGGCCGTTTCCCGTTGGGGGTTCGAATCTCCCTGTGGGCATGGATGTTTGTGCCGTCTTTAGGATAAGTTAGTTCATAAGTAGATTTTAAGTTTAGGGACTGATGACCCCGCAGTTAAGTCCCACAAGCTTTACAAACATTTGAACATTTTGAACACTGTGATATTAGTTTGTAAATATGGATTAAAGACTGAGGACTGTATAAGTATAGTTTACATTGTGTTTTATCATGTTACGTAGAACATAGTAACGAATGAAATACATACACACATCAAGTTTTATAGATAATTCCATTCGAGCGGAGCTGGGCCTGTGGCTATTCGCAAACTGTTTGTCATTTGATCGAACATTGACGGCCGAGTGCACCAACCTCGGTCAAAAGTTAATCGCGGTCAAGTCGGCATTTAACCGTGGTCAACTGAAGTTTCTGGTGCATCGACACCGATCAAAGTTAAACGAGGGAGTTGATCGCGGTTAAATTTGTCGCGGCTGACGCCCGGTTTTGTCGAGATGATCAGGGTTATAGGAGTGTGCAGTATCAAGATGGCGGCGCGTTTTGCTGTTTTAGACGGAATTGACAAAGATTTATTTTACCTCAATCATTTAAATCGGGATCAAAACCGGAACGTCGTGATTGTGGAAAGGGGGACTCTTTTGAAGATTACAGTGACAAAAAGTTCGAAGAAAGATTTTGTTTGTCCAAAGAAAGTGTGGTGGTTGTTAAACCAAATCAGTGACAGGTTAGAATTTCCTACCGATAGAAATAACCCTATTTCGCCTATGAACAGACTATTGATTACGTTAAGAGCATATGGAACTGGTGCATTTAACATACTTACTGGTGACAACAGTAACATATATCGCGACGACACATTGCCAGGAAGAGCAGTTCGCCGCTCTATAATTAATCAATATTTCCAGTAAGGTAACTATCAAATTCAGAAAAAGTTTTGAATAAAAAATTACGATATGTTCCGTAACTATAATCGTAAAGCTTTCGTGTTATTAAAACATGTTATCTGTGTATTTCTGTTACCAGGTGAACATGCGGTGCATGGGAAAGTACGCTGTGAACAACAATGACATTTGAGTTGATTTGTTCGAAACAATAAATCATAATTTAAGTAATTATATAAATCTGTCTTAGGGTGTTCTTTTAATAATCATTTCTCTTTGCAATATGACTGGATTCGGTAAAATTTTACGACGCTTCTCGCTGGGCTCCAGTGCTTATGTTGGCAACAGATGAACAATGAAGTGTAGAATTGCGTTAATATTTTTCACATGCTACAGAGTAAATGTTATTGCTGCTCGTTTCACTCGCAGCAAAATTAATACTGTACCTGCTCTATGGTTGAAAGGTTCTTGTATGTACCCTTGTCCGTTCAGAAGAAAATAATTTTCGTTTTAATTGAAGTTGTCACGAAAAAATATTTATTGGTCATCTTAGTTGCCGTCATTACCATTGATCCCAACATAACCACTGAAGCCCGGCGAGGAGCGTCGTACAATTTTACTGTATTTACAATCTTGTACATACAAATCACGTGGTACTGTCGTCATTCACCAAAGATAGTCGAGAATACACATGTAGGTAAGCTCAACTAACACCTTTGCATCACTTGGGTGCCTTCCATTGCGCTACACGGACTTGATCACGATCAAATGTACGATTGGCTGACGACGGTTTGCTGACCGGTGATTAACGTTGGTGCACCGCAGAGACCTTTTAACCGCGGTTAACTTTTGACCGTGTTCTCGGAACCCTTGATTATCGTGCTTTTTGACCGAGGTTGGTGCACTCGGCCATGAGAGTCTAATTTTTATCTCGATTAACAAACTCATGTTATTTTTAATGGAAATATAATTTTCTGATCTAGGTTTGGTAACTACCAATAAATTGGTGCTGTTCTGAAACTTGAAATCCTTGGCTCGAGAGAGGATCACGGAGTTTTTCACTTTGAGTTTTAACCTAGCCTAGTCTCACCCTAGGTAGGTAGACAGAGACAGAGGCAGGAGGACTTAGACTAATTGAATTTTGGAATAAATAAATACCCAAACAACGCTGCGTTTTCAGGTAGATAGTAGAGAGAGAAGCATAGAGAACTAAAAGCTAAGAAAGAGGGATAGAGATGAGGAAAATGAGAGATTACCGTCCACATCTAGCAATTGCGAAGCAACGCTATGTGTGCTAGTTAAATATATAAAAATAATATATGCCATTTTGCAATATTAGTTATGGGACTTAACTTCGGGGTCATCAGTCCCTAAACTTACAAACCACTTATAAAGGAACACTACAGATAACACAAACATTGATGCCCGAGGGAGGATTCGAACCCCCGACGGGAAACGGCCTCGTGCATCGGAGCATAGCGTCTCGATGCGCTCGGCTACTCCGCACGGTTCTTTTTAAATAAATTATATTACGACAAAAATTCATATATTTGTGGGGCACACTCGGAAATACTCAAGCATCATGATCATTACATATGATACATGTTTTGTTAATAGATTCTTTATTTCCTTATAAAAAGTTATTTTCCTGTTATATCTGTCTCTAGATAAAAAAATCAACCTTGGAACATTCTTGCAACCTCCGTAAAAAAGCAGCTGGCCAGCAAAATTGTGCCACTGGAATGTTCTGAAAGACGAATACGGCGAGTCAAAAACACTGAACATTCTTTTCTCATTTTCTCGAAACTACATTTTCAGGACATTAGGTACATATATCTCCAAAATGGTTTTAGCTATGTTCACCATATTTCTCACAATTGAATAGTGGAATAGTATATTTGTATTATGTCTAATACATTGCAGAAATGATCTAAGTTTGTCATTCTGTATGTAATGTTAACGGTAATTTTTAGACAAAATAGTAGTGCATTGTAATCAGGGTTTTTCTGTTTCCTCAAATATTCTCCAGACTACAAAATAAGAGGCATAATCTGTTTCTACGAATGTTGACAGCAGCCTGCCACAGTATAAATGCTGTTAGACTGACGATTCACCACAAAATGGTTACAGAATGCGAACGTGTATTATAAAAACATTTATTAGGCAAAATATTGCAATTCTTAACTGAACAGAGGCACTGGGACCCAAAATGTCTTCCAATAAATTTCGTATTAGAGCTTCAACTGCTGGCCGCCGTGGCCGAGGGGATTGCGGCGCGTCAGTCACGGTCAGCACGGCCACTACGGTCGGGGGTTCGAATCCCCTCGGGCTTGGATAATTGTGCCGTCGTTAGTGTACGCTAGTTCATAAGTAGTTTGTAAGTTTAGGGACTGATGACCCTGTAGTCAAGTCCCATAAGCTATACAAACATTTGAACATTTGATTAGAGCTTGAACTAATGTCATTTAGTGTTGGTACAAAATCGCAACTTCCTCCGCACTGTAGACCAAGAGTAATGTGCACCGAAAGCAAGGTATGAAAATGCAGCCCGTTACCTTTCACGTCCCCTTAATCACATCGGAAACTTTTTCGCATCAGTCTTTAAGTAAACACGATAGCTTTACCAATACACCGCCATTTTATACTGTTATAACTAACTATATTCGTGCATCTTGCTATCCCATGACTTCTGCCTCTTCAGTGTATTTGACTTCATGGACGATCGTGTAAGCTAGTTTCAGCCTTCTTAGTCGAAAGTTTCCCTGTGCTTTGCATCGGTCTATCGTAAAGTTTGAACATAGAGGCCTGCTAAAAATTATTTTTCTGTCGGATAAGATGTGCTTGTGGAACACAGTGTCAAACTAATGTTTTTTGACAATACTTAGAATGAATGAAGAGATTGGGACACATACATAGATTCCACTACTCGCAAATAACAACATGGGGCAATCTACGTAGACTATCCTACGGACGTATCGCTGTCATCTTCAATTACTGTATGAGATACTCTGGACAGATTTGCAATTTAACTTCAGTGACTGGTCTACAGTATGCTAATCGACACCTATACACTGCCACTTATTTAAGAACATGTACCGGACTGTCATGTTGACCCGAGTAGCCGTTCTGTACTAAGACAGGCCATATAATTACGTTTCGTTGACCACTTTCTGCCGACGGGTCATAGCAATGGATTGTTAGGTATGTAGTTTGTAATACGAAAGTTATATCTGCAGTGCAACTAACATCAACCACTGTGAAATGGAAATAATCACAGCACGAAACGAAACGGTACCTCTGCACCCCAGTAATGAGTCTATGGGACTGTTAACTATTTCTTTGATCGAGTAGAACAACTGTATATATTGTCGACTTATTTTATGCATGGCAAACAAAATATTCAGGTACTGCGATAGTAGCACACATACAGGCATAAAATCTTTTCCATAAAATCAAAATGCTAATTTCTGTGAAACAGTATAATGAAACATAAAGTGGCATAGCATAAAAATCCTCAATATGAAGTTTATATTGAAACTTTCCAAGCCACAAGGCCATAGCAGTTGAATTCTGAAGAGGCTTTCTTACGTTAAAACTATTCTGAGCTCTCGAAAGTTCTCAGATCTTTTTACATTTTTATTGCTACTCGTCAAACAGATTTTTTATTAATAAAACTTGAAGCATTATGTATGTACATTTTTTAAATTAGAACTCTTTGACTATAATTAAGTATATTATTATCAACCATTTTCAAAGAAGACACAGGGTAGCATAAATTATTCTCCTTAATGTCTTATCGTATTCGTTTAATTTCTGTAGCTGCAATTAATCTGTTTTGTCGCGGTTCGTTTCTTCAACTGATCAAAAAGCATTTTTGGCCAAATGAATACTATTTGCGCTAGCTTTATATTTAAAAAAATTCACGTGTACTCTATATTGTAGGTTGGTAAAACGGAAAAATAGTCCACAAATTATGCTCGAACGACAAGTTAGCTTCAATTTTCGTATATTTTATTGCTAGAAAATCTTTTTTCTACGAGTCTGATAGTTATCTTTCCCTTTTTGCTATTCCAAAAATAGCTTCTATAACATCGACAACAAAATGAAAAACAATGAAATGAAATCGTGTCTAGATTCCTGTCACTTAAAAAGTAAAACTCGTTATCAGCCAGTAGCAAAGGAGTTTTTCAGTAGATCTTCTGAATCCGAATCTCTGAAGAGAAGCACTGAGACCCAAAATTCTTCGAATATGTTACTGAATTTCTAACAACACTTGATTCATGTCTGCGGTAAAGATATAACTTATAAACCTTATTTATACAGTATCGTTCTACAACTGTACGAGATACTGAAATATATCAGTTCATCTTCCAAGTACATTTGCGACAATGGATCAGGATGTCCTAAAACCTTAAGTAGGTCTTATTAATAAATATATTTTCTGGTAATTGAAATTTTATGAACTGACCACGTTATTCGTCTCCCTAAAAAATTAGAAAAGAAATGAAGAGACAATTTGCCTGTTCCGGTTTCAAGGCATAGACAGCATTGAAATTCAGACTGCGCCACAGCATTAAGTGTGTCCGTATCAAATTTGATTTGTCCATTTCAGTCGTTGCCTCTACGCTGTATCCAAAGGAACCATTCCAAGACTGTATATTTGACCGTGCCTCCGTGACTAAAACGGCTAAAGAAAAATCAGGAGGTTAACCACAGACCGCGCGATTCCAGTGAGACACAACGACAACATAATTGTAGGTGGATGAACACAGAAAGCCAGGCCTGCAACATGAAGAATCGGGCACGTACTGTTTGCGAAACGCGTAACCAATCACAATTGATCAGTGAGTCCTAACAGGGGGCACATCTGTTCGTCCAGTCTGTGAGATTAATTTGATTAATAACTTTACACACGGACACTTCCTAATGTAATTCATCTCGGTTACGAAGGGCCACATTCAAGTCCGCACGTGGTGTGAATTCATTCCTACTTCTACATTTGCACTCCGCAAATCACCGTACGAAGTCTGTTACGAAATTTTTGGAACATTCGTAATTTGACGCCAATTGAGTGTTCGAGTGAAATGCGGTTGGCATACCTGCATACGCCTATGTTGAATGTTCTCAGCAATTTCATTGTTGTATGTAATTTCATTGTTGTAGTTATTAGTCAGTGCTGTATTGAGTAGAACGTTGTGTCGCACAGTTTTCTTTCCAGTTTAAGTCTGAAGTAATAGTAGTTCCCAGGTATTTTGTGGAGTTTAGGGCCTTCAATTTTGATTGATTTATCTTGTAAACAAAGTTGAACGGATTTCTTGTCGTACTCATGTAGACGACTTCACACTACTCATTATTCAGAGTCAACTGCCAATTTTTGCACTATAGTGATATCTTACTTAGATCGTCTGCAGTTGGTTTTTTGCCGCGTAGGAGTGGCCGAGCGCATTGAGGTGCAATGCTACGTTGCGCGAAGCCGTTCCCCGTCGGGGATTCGAATCCCCCCTCGGACATCGATTTTTGTGCTGTCTTTAGTATAAGTTATTTCATAAGTAGTTTGTAAGTTTAGCGACTGATGACCCCCGCAGTTAAGTCCCTTAAGATTTACAAAAATTTTAACAGCTTTTTTGCTCATGGTTTTGATCTTCAGATGATTTTACTAGACGGTAATGACGGCATCATCTGCGAACAACCTAAGAGAGCTGATTGGATTTTCTCCCAAATCGTTTATGTAGATAAGGAACAGCAGCGGACCAATAACAGTACCCTGTGGAACGCCCGATTTCACCTCTGTTTTAGTCGATACCTTACCATCGATTACTAAAAAATGTGTCCTCTATGAAAGGAAATCCCCTATCCAGTCGCCATATACCATAACCACGCAATTTCATTAAAAGCCATTTTGAAATACGGGGTCAAAAGCCTTCTGGAAATCAAGAAATACGGATTCAATTTGAGAGCCCTTGTCGATAGTACTCATCACTTCCTGCGAGTAAAGTGCTAGTTGTGTTTCGCACGAACGACATTTTGTAAATCTGTGTCGACACTGGGTCAACAGTCAGTTGATCAATTGGGGATCGCTGGAAGAAAGACGACGTTCTTTTCGTGAATTTCTGTTAAGTAAATTTAGAGGGCCGGAATTTGAAGCTGAGTGTAGTACGATCTTGCTGCCGCCTACTTACATTTCGCGTAAAGATCACAAAGACAAGATAAGAGAAATTAGGGCTCGTACGGAGGCATATAGGCATTCTTTTTTTCCTCGTTCAATTTGGGAGTGGAATAGGAAAGGAAATGCCTAGTAGTGGTACAGTGTACCCTCCGCCACGCACCTTACGGTGAATTGCGGAGTATGTATGTAGATGTAGATGTAGATGTACGCAGTGCTCATTCGATCTGTGTGTGGCCATGCTCCACAATTTTATGTTGTAGACATATTTTAAATTTTACTTTTTATTCTATGACATGGAGTGAGCCACATTTTATTTAACAACTATTTTAATGTGAGGTACATGAAATAGTTCTGAAGAAGGCAAAGTTACTTTGGCCGAAACCTGGGTCAAGGTTTATGCATGTAAACCATTTTTTGCGACTGGTCGGCTGATGTTTTGTTGACTTTTGTATCGTATTCCGCCGTTGCTGAACTGTGGCCATATTTAAAATTTTCAGTAAATCATTCTGTTGGAGATAATTCATTATATATATATATATATATATATATATATATATATATATATATATATATATATATATATATATATGTGTGTGTGTGTGTGTGTGTGTGTGTGTGTGTGTGTGTGTGTGGCATCTGTTCTTTTACTGCAGCCACTATCGACCAAATTGCCATCATCAACATCATCATCATTAGAGACTGATTATGCCTTTCAGCGTTCAGTCTGGAGCATAATACCTCTAATAAAATTCCTCCATGATCCCCTATTCAATGCTAACATTGATGCCTCGTCTGATGTTATGCCTTTTACTTCAAAATCATTCTGAACCGAATCTAAGTACTTTCTTCTTTGTCTATCTCGACTCCTCTTACCCTCCGCTGCCGAGCTCATGAGTCTCTTAGGTAACCTTGCTTCTCCCATGCGTTTAACATGACCCCACCATCTTAGTCTGCTCGCTCTAACTGCTTCATATATGATGTTCATTCCCAGTTTTTCTTTGATTTCCTCATTATGGACACCCTTCTGCCATTGTTCCCATCTATTAGTACCTGCCGGCCGCGGTGGCCGAGGGGACTGAGGCGCTCCAGTCACGGTCTGCACGGCCACTAAGGTCGGGGGTTCGAATCCCCCCTCGGGCATAGATATTTGTGCCGTCCTAGTTCGTAAGTAGTTCATAAGTAGTTTGTAAGTTTAGGGACTGATGACCCCGTAGTTAAGTCCCATAAGCTTTACAAACATTTGAACATTTTATTAGTACCTGCAATCATTCTTGCTACTTTCATATCTGTAACCTCTACATTATGAATAAGGTAACCTGTATCCACCCAATTTTCACTCCCATAGAACAAAGTTGGTCGAAAGACAGAGCGGTGCACTGCTAACAGTCTTGGTACTTACTTCCTTCTTGCAGAATAGAGTAGGTCTTAGCTGAGCACTCACTGCATTAGCTTTCCTGCACCTCGATTCCAGTTCTTTCGCTTTGTTGCCATCCTGTGAGAAAATACCTCCCAGGTACTTGAAACTGTCTACCTGTTCTAACTTTGTTCCTCCTATTTGACACTCAATCTGTTTGAATCTCTTTCCCACAGACATTATTTTCGTTCTGGAGATGTTGATCTTCATATCATAATCCTTGCGCCTCTGATCGAGCTCTGGAATATTAGTTTGCAACCTTTCAATTGAATCGGCCACTACAACTAAGTCATCCGCGTATGCGAGACTGCTTATTTTGTTTTCACCTATTTTAATCCCGCCCTGCCAGTCTAATGTTTTCAACATATGATCCATGAATAGTATGAATAACAGTGGTGACAGGTTACAGCCTCGTCTTACCCCTGAAACTACCCTGAACCACGAGCTTAATTTGCCATCTACTCTTTACAAACTCCTGGAAAATCTTATAACCTCACAACGACAATTGCTCTCATTTCAAAATTGATCACGTCGCAGGAAAAAGTCGTCAGAGTCCGTCCAATCATGAAGTCTACCAGCACAAACTGATTAGAGCGCCAGTCCCCAGAAATGCCCAAAGATGTAACTCGAGGAGCGATTACCCTCGCGGTGAAAGATACGAGCCACCCAGAACGCGGGGTCTCCAGATAGAATCAGCCCCTTCACAATGGCCGCCCAGTATTAATTGGGCCGTCCCGTCGCACGCGGCGACCCCATGTATTCCAGTCGCCGATTATACCGGGGCTCCGTCGTCGCCCGCACGGACTCGGTAACGACGCGACGTGGTTTTCGGCCGGGAACTGGATTTGTACATAAGCATCGATGTCAATTATACAAGGAGGGACGCGCGGCGCAATAATTGCTGGAAATGCTAGACCGACCGGTCGGTCGTTAGCGAAGGCAATTAACGTGGCGGACTCGGTAATTGCCCAATAATTCGTGCCGCTCTTTTGGCGAGTTCCATTTCCTGTCAGCGAGGGAGACTAATGCAGCGAGCAGCTCCCAATGCCGCCGCACGCCACCGCGCCGACGCTGCCGCTGCCGAGAAAAACGCCGCCACTGCGACGCAGACGCCTCCAGTGGTCGGCTTGCGCACGATCTCCGTCCCCCCTCCTTTCACAGAAAAACAAATTTTCCTCGAGTTTCTTGCCGCTTACTCGTTTTGTAGCGAAACAGACGGCAAATATACACAATTACAGAAACTGTTTCCCTCGCGTGTCGTGAGCAACTGTGATACATTTTGCCGGACACCTTCGCGCGCGGAACGTGTTCGGTCGACTCGGAACTGTGCGAGGGCAAGGCGAAGTGCTGCCGGCCAGGCAAAATAAATGACCGTGACATTTAAACGCGTAGTCGTAGAGTTGTCACTTCCTCTTGGGGAAGAAGCCTCCAGTGGCGCGGAATCTTCCACTGCCCTGCACCGCGTTGGAATATTATTGCCCTGTGCGAGGATGACCGCGCGGTCAGAGACCCAATGTCGGGGATCGCACAGCCACTCCCAGCAAATGTTCAAATGTTTGTAGAGCTTATGGGACTTGACTACGGGGTCATCAGCCCCTAAACTTACAAACAACTTACGAACTATCTAATAATAAGGACGGCACAAATATCCATGCCAGAGGGGGGGATTCGAACCCCCGACCGTAGTGGCTGTGCAGATCGTGACTGGTGCGCCGCAGTCCCCTCGGCCACCACGGCCGGCCACTCCCAACAGAGGTTCAAGTCCTACCTGAGGCAGGGTGTGTGTCTTGCCCTTAGCATAAGTTAGATCCAGCAGACCATAAACATACGGACCGACGACTTCATCCCTTTGTTATCTTAGGAAACATATATAAACTTTTAAAATTCTCTCACTCGCCATTCTACATCTACATCTACATGGGATACTCTGCAAATCACATTTAAGTGCCTGGCAGAGGGTTCATCGAACCACCGTTATACTATTTTATCTCCCATTCCATTCTCGAATAGCGCGCGGGAAGAATGAATACCTCAATCTCTCCGTTCGGGCTCTGATTTCTCGTATTTTATTCTGATGATCATTTCTACCTATTTAAGTGGGAGTCAACAATATATTTTCGCATTCGGAGGAGAATGTTGGCGATTGGAGTTTCGTAAGCAGCCCACGCCGCAGCGATAAGCGCCGTTGTTGTGATGATTCCCATTCCAGATCCTGTATCATTTCCGTAACGCTGTCTCCCGTGCATCGCGACAATACGAAACGAGCTGCCCTTCTTTGGACTCTTTCGATGTCCTCCGTCAAACCCACCTGATAAGGATCCCACACTGGGCAGCAATATTCAATAAAAGGACGGACAAGCGTAGTGTGCTTAGAAGCCCAATTCGCAAATAAAATAGGTGAATACCAAAGTGGCTTTATTAAAGTCGTTCAAGAGCCGAACGGATCTATAACCTCCAACCATTAATCAAATATTATATATAACTAGATGACCCGGTGAACTTCGTATCACTTACCTCTTAAAATAAACCATATTAATTTAAATCCAGTAGCTTTATAAAGGCATCATCATACAGTCTAAGTATCGGCTCGATAGCTGGCGGAAAACATACAGTTTTTCAAATGGAACAATGGTTGCTTCTGTCATTCACTGGAATTTTTGACACCAACTGTGTACAAAGAATTTTGAATGAGAATTTAACACGTTTAGTTTGGCAGTTACAACCGTTCAATGTTTCGGAGGGCGGAGGCTGCGATAGCGTAGCTCACTGGCTGAGTGGCTAGCCCCTGGGGCACGGCCCACTGTCTCATGACTACCAGCCAATTCAGCTACGCTGTCGTAGCCTCCGCCCCCAAAACGTTTAATGTTGTAGCTGCCAAACTAAACGTGATAAAAATGTCATTAAAAATTCTTTGTACACAGCTGGTGTAAAAAATCCCAGTGAATAATAGAAACAAGCATTGTTCCATTTGAAAAATTGTATGTTTGCATAAAAAATACATTATCTAGGTATTTTTCCAATCTATTTATTGGCTAACAGTAAGAGTCCTTGACTACCACCAATCCATTCTGTGAAAACCGCACATCAATCGCACTTCTCGTATCCCCATGTTTGCGGTGCAAGTACTACGTGATTCACCCTATATATATATATATATATATATATATATATATATATAGTGGTTTTAATATATATGTCGAAAATGAAACTGTAGGTAGAGAGGAAAGAAATTGGCAGATATCGTACAGGACTGTATGGTTGGTAATGGCGTATTACAGCGATAGCGTGTACAGAAGTATGGAAGAAAGGAAACTAAAAAGGGAAGTAAAAAATAAAATTATTTATTGACAGTTTATACGAAGTCTCCGAAAGAGCGGCCACCAACAGTGATACAGGTTTCACATCGATAGTGCATAGATTGGTGTACATTTCAAAAAGACGGCCGCGGCGGATTAGCCACGCGTACTGGAGCGCCGTGTTCTGGTGCGCGCGGCCGTCCGCCGTCGGGGTTTCGATTCCCCCCTCGGCCATAGGTATTAGTTTACCTTAGATTAAGTAGTTTGTAAGCTAGGGACTAATAACCAAGCAGTTGGGTCTCATAGATTTACAAACATTTGAACATGTCCGCCAGCAACAGACACGCAGGCGACTAGATCTTCTTGAGATGTGACGGGACTCTCATACATCAAGCTTTTAATATGATCCAAAGGAAGAAATTCAGAGAAGTTAAATCAGGCGAACGGGGTGGCCAGGGAACTGGTCGACCCCGCCCTATACACTGCTGCCCGTAGACAACGTTCAGGTGATTCTGCAACCACATTAGCCTGGGAACAGCTAGTGGAACATAGTCCATAAGTTCAGGTAAGACCTACTCTAGGAATATTTTGTGCGGGAAAAAATAAACCCAGTGCTTGTAAACAGCACAATCTTCAGCACTCTCTACTGGCTCAAGGTGTCATGACCGATCACATATTCTTTTACGAAATGTGCTTATCTCGGTCCTTTCTACCGGCCGTGTCATTATCGCTAGTTGCCTTTATTTTTATGCACATAAGCTGATTGCTTACTGTGTTCTTTTAAAGCTTGCCCGCTGCGATAGTTCTGTGAGCCCATATTTACGTAAACGATTTGGGAAAAATCTGTACATGCATATACACTACACTAGTGGCAAGACACAAACAGTATTTACACTATGCAATAGGAATAGTGATTCTACGAAGACAGTGCCGCTAAAGTACAGTTACTAAACACACATTACTTAAATTCCTTCTTTAGTACAATAGATTTTAAATTAATAAGTTACAAACGTGAGTAACATAGAATTAGCTACCATAAGGGCAATGACATTAAATCTCCATGTTAAATAATTATATATTTTAAATATTGATATTCATTATGTCTGACATAATTATTTTGATTTAAATGTCTCTCTAAAAGTCTGTGGTCAGTTTCTGATAAGATGCTGCGAAATTCCTGAAAAGGAACAATTTTATTTATTTCTTACCACCACAGGCTAGACTTGTGGTGTCGATGCAGCTCGTAGTTTATTTCTTCATGGTCTGCAATGATGTGTGAACCTGTAAACTTTTTTATTTAATTTCTTGGATATCAGAAGGTCTCTATGTACCGAATGGAAAATTCACTACCCAATCTGGAATTTCCAGGAGTATCTGTGTCTAATATAACAGTCAATTGTATAATTAGCTTCAAATAAAGTCCCGTGTGTAAAATCTGCAGGTTCGCAATTCCAGGTGAGGTAGCTCCCGTAGACTCTCGTTCTACCACACCAAAACAAAATTACATGTTGAAGAGATGAAATAATTGTAGACGAAATCAGAACTTACTTTAAGTTGAAATATATATATTGAGCGTTCGTAATACATCGATGCACTTTCCATAACATCCCAATAATAATAACATACTCCTATAGAATACTCTAAACTCTATCAGCAAAGAACAACCACGTTTTCTCTTCCTAGCAATTACATGGAGATTCTCTATGTTCTGAAAAATACTTTACGGTAAATTTTGAAATACAGCAAACATTCTAATTAGCCTTGAAATTAATTTATAACAAAATCTTTTATCTACAATTACATAGTTAACAAATATGTGACACATAATACTAAGAGGTATCTTACATCCATAACATTAAGTAGTATCTTTTAACGAACTGCGTTGTTTCTTTCGTAATCAGATGTTAGAAACAGCTGTACAGGTGTATCACATACCAAACACAGAAGCGGCGGACATGCAATTAGTCAGAAATACATGGGATCTGTAACACACGAAGCGTTGCTGGTTTATTAATTCGGCACTGTACTCCGTACTAAACCACACTGCGCTCTAAGCTGTCTACAGTCCAATTTGTAATGGCGTTTCTCAGCTTTTGACGTAACGATAGCAGATTATTTGGGAGGAATATCCTCACATAAATGATTGAGTTTGGCAGCACTGCAAGCGGGACAGAGCGTAATAAACCCATGCCGTGTCACCGAAACTGGGTGTCCTCAGTCGAATGTAATGAGTGTTACGTATTGCTTCTGGCTTCTCGCCAACACCATGCCAACGCCCGCTCCTCATCGTACTTGTCGACTGGTAGCTACCCAATTAGGTTCCTGTCTTCGCCAAAAGGAAAGACGATTAGTCGCTCCTCGGAACACCACAATTCATAGCTTTGGAGTGTTCTTGAGTTCATGTTACATAATGCTACATTTATGATATACAGGTAGTACTGGTACTGGTACTGGTACTTTTCTTATAAAGACTAATCAAAAAACCTCTTTCATATAGCATCGCTAATTAAGTCTTGCGACAAAATTATCGAGATGCCAGAGATGTAATGAAACTGGTATGAATGGTATATCCACCTGAAACATAAATGAAAGACTACTTACCTGTTATCAGTTTGACGTAATGACCACTCAATCTGACGGCTTGTTAACCGTTAAAAGAAAAATTCAGTTCCCTGTCAGCACATACGTTAACATTTGCCAACGGATGATAATTTTTCTGAACTATTGGAGCAAGATTTTGTTAATAGCTATTGTTCGGCAGCTGTGATGCGGATTATTTGCATGCAGGAAATAGGAAAGGGTAATTCACCCAAAAGCACTCTATGTAATAGAACGTTTAACTCTCATCAAAAAGGCGACGATGGAACCACTGCAAATTACTGAATTAAAATACTGAGAAAATCTTGATACCAGTTAAACAGTAGACATAATACAGATTACGTCATAATAGTGAATTTCATACACATGTTGAAAAGAAGTCACATATGTCATTAGAAAAAGAAAGCCTCATAAAAAGGATGAATTCCAACAGACTAAAAAAGAAAACCTATTCTCTTACTGCAATAAGTAAAAAGTGGATAACAAATGGTACCAATAAGTTGGACGAGAGATGGACTACCACCAAATTACTCCAAAAGGTATCAATAAGAGACAGTCAATAAGAAATAATTTACAGGCCGCCAAAAATTTCTAAAAGAAATCGAAGAAATGGAGTGGAGTCAGTTGGATCGAAGGAAGAAGAGAAACATTGAGAAGTGATGAGATAGATGTGGAAGAAAAGAAAGGCGAAACAGTTGAAATAATACATAAAAGAAGAAGAAAAATAAAAGTTGTCACATGCACAGAGATTTTATTTCACTGGTTTCAACAGATTAATCTACCATCTTGATATTGGGGTTAAACAATAGGTAAACCTACGTCAGGTAAGGTTTAGACGCTAAGGCCACCGAAAAAGATTAAGCAAAGTTATAAAGAGTTTCTTAACGGACAAATTTTTCAACTTTTATTCGTACTTAAGATTTTGTACTTTCCTGATACTGAACTTCTGTTGGTTCGTTTTTGACAGTATAGCACATTTATTATTAGGAAAAGTTTAATATTCTTTACTATTAAATTGATGTGTATCTGTTTTCATAAACATAATGTTTTGTAGTTCCATCCCTATATGACGCCGGATTACCTCTTGCTTAACCCTGTAATAAACTTCCGAAGATGATACGTTAAATTGTTGAAACTAATGAGGTGAAATAAGTTTAATTATTTTGTCAAGTAGGCTCAACCACAGAAATCGTGTAAACACACTAAAATATGACGCGTTTCAAGGGTCAAGCCCTCTTCATCAGATAATCTGTACAAGAATCTTAAAACACGAGACAATAAAAATCTAAAACGTAATAAAAGAAAACGTGGTTACTTCCCTTGTAACCGTGTCTACGAAGAAAGGTCAACAACATACTGTGCTTCGTCAGAATTCAAACCAGACCACAGCACTGGCGGCGCATAACATTACCGAAATGCACGGAGTCAACAACACGACTGGGGCGCAGGTATGCACATGAAAACAAAGATCTCCAAAAATCATCCACAAGCTATGGGTACATACAGGTGTCACGAAATCATTTGCACAGTAAGACAGAGGTTGGAATTTAAAATAAACGACTTTTGTTATAATAGGTCTACAAAGTTATTAAAAAAGCTTTATGTATTACCTTGAACTTGTTCATTTAATGAAACGTCGCTTTCAGCGTTATGTATTATAATCTCCAGCTGTTCTAGCAGATCTAACTGTCTTCCCTTATCCTGTCTATGCAAAATCTTAAGGTCATCATCAATCCGCTTTAATGGGTGGCCAGTTTCTCGGATATGCGTAGCTACAGCGGACTTGTCAAAATTATTAAGTCGGCAGGCGTCCATATGTTCCTTGTACCTAACTCTAAATGATCTACCAGTCTGACCAATGTAGTTGGCATTGCGACTACTACACTGTATCTTATAAACCCCTGATTTGTCATATTTATCAGTCTCTTGGTTTAAGTTATTCTGTAACGTACTATCAGTTTTAAAAGCAGCTTCTACTTTAAAAGGGTTTAGTCTGTTGGCCACATTCTGAGATAGATTACCAATGTGCGGAACAATTACTTTCTTGATATTTTCCGTGCCATTTTTATTTGATTTCGCACTCTGTTTCATTCCTATTAAGTTATTCACTACGTTTTCCCGGTAACCATTCACTTTAGCAAGCTGTCTCATAATGTTAAATTCAGTGGTTCTGTCTTTTTCGTTCATTGGCACTTTGAACGCTCTATCGACTAAACAGAGGTCACAAAGATTTTGGCCATTAGGGTGACAAGAGATGTTATGTATTAGAATGTCGGTTGTTGTAGGTTTCCTTTATACTTTAAATAAGTGTCTACCATCCTGCTTCGTAATGTTAAGGTCAAGGAACTGAAGTGTGCCATCCTTCTCTTGTTAAACGGTAAATTCGATTTTCTCATGTAGGCTGTTAAATTTATTAACTATTTCAGTAATTTCAGTTTGTCCTTCGTCTATCAATAGCAACGTATCGTTTATAAAATAAGATTTTATCAACTGGGTACTGCATATTTGTGAAAAGCCGGTTTTCTAGGTTATTATGAAATAAGTTTTTGTGCAGCTAACGATTGATTTTACTTGATGAAAAGAATTGGAGTAAGATTGGTAATCCACATATATACGGCAATAAATTGAATTAAATCTAGTAAGTCTTTAATGGGTCCTGTGGAGTGATTGAGAATGTAGCAGTGGTAATAATTTAGTCATAGACTGCTGACAGTAAGCTTAATCTTCTGCTTCTCCGCTTATATAAACAGCAAAATACGTCCAGACACTGGGCTACAGACTCTCAGAGATATTTAGATTCTCATAAGTAAAAGCAAATAAATAAATAAACAGGTTACTGTAAATGTAATTTTGGATCAGTCAGCAAGTTTGCTCACACTTTAGGCGTCTGATTAGTTTATAAAATCATACAAGTGGAATTTGGAATGTTGCGAACCGAGCACGAAGGATCTTACTTGACACGCTTTAATTTGCGAATTCTGTACTGGCATGTAATTCGCGGCGACTGAAATGTCCTTCACACTTGACGGTTTGCTTCAGTCAAGCTCAGATCACTTCCTACGGTGAGTTAAACACCTTGGCATTTAATTATACGGTCGCCACTCAGACACTTGCCGGCCTATAGTGAGACTGTAATGTGGACAGAATTGATTTGTGAAACATAATAGTCTTTCCAAACGCTCGGTTACTGTCAATTTTACACTCACCATTGACTAGACGTAAGTGTGGAACATATAAAAGAATGCTATATAAGGAATATAGCCTACGAAAACCACAGACTGCATGACAGATAACTCGCATGAAAGGTAGGCCCTAATGTGAAAATGAGTTCCTGGCCTACAGAAGGCTTTCATTTTAAAGTCCAGTGGAAGCGGATGTCAATACTTTTAGAAGAACTTTTTTTTCTAAAAAAATTCTTGTAATTAACACTGCGCATTGCAGCAATGTAAGACACTGCACTCGCATTCAAAAGGACGACGGTTCATACAAGGTTGGTTAAAAATAAGCGAGAACTAATATTTTTTCTAGAATGTTTTGACTGACGGAGGTACAAACAGTTACATACCTCCAGTAGAATCGCTTCCGTTATTTATGACCACTTGGGAAATATCCGTAAGGCGAAAACTATCTACGCATCTATTTGCCCCGTATTGTCTCTAGGTCTCATTGAATTTCGTTGGCATTCTCCGTAAATGAGAAGCATAAAGACTTGTTCTTCGAAGGAATACATCATACACATTCTCTTGCTTGGACGATATTACTCTTACTGTTCCTATTAGTTTTGTACTAGAGGACTCGTGCGAATACTTCGCACCGTTAGTGGAATGACAAAAAATTTGGGAAAAATTGAAGTATAGTTGAATGTTCACTCATAATTTCCTTCAGAATCAATCAAGGTAAGGGTTTAAAAGCGCAAATGAAAGAGCTTGATCCGCTGAGTGTTGTTAGGTCAAGAAAACTACATACATTAATTAGAACCGAAGATATCGTAAAACAAACCGATTAAAATATTCAGTGCAAGGACAGAAGGATACCGTCTTTGGAAAAAAATAAAGGATGCAGAGACTTAATTCTGATACTTGATGACAAATCTGTGGATGATACCTTTCGTTTAAAACAAGAATGAAGGTAATCAACAGGGCAGTTTGGTTTGGCCGACGGACTTTAGTTTTCGTGGGTTCTTTTAATATGTAATATTGCGCAATCATCGAATGGTGTTTACATGTCAACGGCATGTTAGATGTATTCGCCGAATATTTACTGTTTTCACGATATACGAAAGAAAATTATCAGGGCATGTGCTTCGATAAGTGCCGAAGTGAAGCGGAATACCACTCAATCCCTGATAAGAAGAATGCAGCCCTGCATTGATACCAACGGTCATCACTTCGAACACCTTCTGTAGATAGACGTTCATGTCACATTCTTTTACTTTCGTTGACCTTCTTAGACCTTACTGTTACACATCATTGGATTCATTTCGATAGCCGCTATTGGAAAGTAAGTACCAAACTATAGCATCCAATAAAAAAAAAAACTAAATTGACCTTTATATCTCAGAAGCGACCCCACCTACCAACAAAAAAACAATATACTCTGGACCTCGTTGTCCGATGCAACTTTTGTCACACAAACTTTTCAGTTCGTGTCATGCTTTCGGAGTTATTCTTGGTGGCACTATATCTACATCTACATGGGATATTCTGCAAATCACATTTAAGTGCCTGGCAGAGGGTTCATCGAACCACCTTTATACTATCTATCTCCCATTCCATTCTCGAACAGCGCGCGGGAAGAATAGTTAGTGACTCACTCTGTATACTGCACGAAGAAATGTAAATTATCATAAATACTGAATCATATTTTTGTAATTGAAATAACACGATATTTTTTTCGGTTGTGGTGACATATGAAATAATTTAAAATTCTATAGGAACTTGTGAAATGACAGATACTTAAAAATTCTCCCAAATGGATTTTCAATCTGCAGCGGAGTGAATACCGGAATGAAACTTCCTTGCAGAGTAAAACCAATTTAATCTGGCAGTAAATTCATCGATACTAATTGTGCATTTCGTATACCAATTTTTCTACGGAATGAAGAAAGAACAAACTATTGATCGTAATGAAACAAAATTCATGTGCAGCTGACCAGCCAAGCAAAAATCAAAGGTTGAAATGTTTGTAAGGCTATGGAACCAAATTGCAGTGGTCATTAGACCCTAGCCTTACAAATTACTTTAACTAACTGATGCTCAGGACAACACTCACTCACCCATGCCGGAGGCAGGACTCGAACCTCCGACGGGGAGCAGACGCGCACACTATAGCAAGGTGCGTTAGAGCGCACGGCCACTCCCGCGCGGCACCGCTCAAGCTTTCTGTATATAAGCATCAAGCCTTTTGAAACTTCTTGTATGGTAAGGTTGGGGCAAACAGAAACGCTAAGCGGATTTTTTAATAGTTTTAATAGTTAATAGCGGATTTTTTAAAATAACTATTAAAAAATCTAATTCCAAATGTTTATTTTATATCACTAAGAAGCTTATACCTTATGTCAAAGTAATACATATTTCATTAATTTTTAAATTTTATTTTCAGTCCAGGATGCTGCGCCAATGTCCGTTTGCCCCACCTATAGAGGCAAACGGACACTCTATATGGGGCAAACGGACACTTTACTTTTTAAACACTGTCATCATTGTTACAATTATGGCAAACATTCGCAGCATGTTTGGTGACCCTTGTTGTTGGCTGTGGTTGCAGTTCAGCCACTCGATTAGACCTATTTCCTGGTACAGTTGTCATCTTCACATCTGCTGTTTGATTCTCAGGATGTCCTACTGGATTATTACTGAGTTCTTCGTGCACAGTTGCGGGAGTAAACACGTTCTCAGGCAAGCGATTGGAATTGGAGGGATGAATCCCACAAGCACTGGAGCCATTTACAGCATTCCCGATTGTAGCTGCACGGTTCCATAAATCTGCAAAAACAGCTCCAAATTCCACTTTAGTAATTCCGTTCCCTAGATTTCTTCTGACGTACAACCTGCAGGCTTCATTGTAAAATGTCTTTAGTGGAGAAAAGAAAGAGACATCATGGGGCTGTAGCCTGTGAGTGGGGAAAACACAACAGATGCACATTGTTGGCTACGGCCTTCTATCTGTGTTCCTTTTACGATTACGGACCATTCTGTAAATAAGAATAGTATTCAGTCACAACTACAGAAATGTACTAAAAATTAAACTATCAGATATTTGCTACACTTCCATAACTGTTTTATTAAGAAAAAAATGTGTCCGTTTGTCCCCACAAACAAGTGTCCATCTGGCCCACCTGAGTAACAATTGAGTTAGTGTCATAAAAATACAACAGATGGCACCACCAAGGCATATCGTCATACTGGCACGTGGAGGGAAGCATGAGTCCGCCACCTGACCAGGATAGAACCTCCGTGAATTCATTGGAATACCAATAACCCTTATTTCCCGAGCAATATTCTGAACAAAGTCATTGCCTGCTCAGCATGTTGCTTACCTGCGTTAGTTTACAAGCCAGAAGGACGCTCTGAATAGGTTATTTCAAACAATACTTATCACAGTCGCTCGTATACACTAAACTGTAACTAGCTGAGTCACAAGAACGGTGTTGCCAACTTCAACGAGGTAAATACACCACATTTACTTACGTTCTGTCCGTTAGCCCCAACCTTACCGTACTATAATCTTCTAGATGTTTATTACATTGACAGGGTTAACGTCAGACAGCGTGTGACGCCTGATCCATCCAAGAGAAATAAAAGCCTGCTATGTATAGAACAGCTTGCTTCATTATTCCGAAGTTGCGATATTTCATTGATGTCAGATTCGGAACACATACCAACGAAGTTTTAATTTGCTTCATTGTGCCGTTTAACACAATCGAATAACATATAAATGAGGTATGAAATTATTTTGAAATGTTGGTTCATTGACTGTAATATTCTTTCAATCAACAGGGATTTTTCTACAGTCAAGGAAAAACGCTAGAAAATAGTCACATGATCTTGAAAAAGAGCCATACTTCCAGACTCCAGTGAAATCATGCATTTGCCAGCCAAACGGTACTAAAAGAAGCTAGATGTACTTCACTCTACAGTTTAACACAATCGAATAACATCTGAATGGGGTAGGAACTTATTTTGATATATTGGTTCCTTTACTGTAGTATTCTTTCAATCATCAGGTATTTTTCTACGGTCAATGAAAAACGCTAGAAAATAGCCACATGATCTTGAGAAAGAGCCATACTTCCAGACTCCAGTGAAATCATGCATTTTCCAGCCAAACGGTGCTAAAAGAAGCTAGATGTACTTCACTGTACCGTTTAACACAATCGAATAACATCTGAATGGGGTATGAACTTATTTTGAAATTTGGTTCATTTACTGTAATATTCTTTCAATCATCAGGTATTTTTCTACGGTCAATGAAAAACGCTAGAAAATAGCCACATGATCTTGAAAAAGAGCCATACTTCCAGACTCCAGTGAAATCATGCATTTGCTAGCCAAACGGTACTAAAAGGAGCCAGATGTATTTGGATGTAGGAGAGGTGATTTGGCAACACTGACTGCCCCCCACCCCCCTCGCTCCCCGGCAGTCTGGACCGGCCCGGCCGACCGACGCCTTCCACGGCCCCAGCCGCGCGGCGTCGCCCCGCCCGGCTCCTCCTTTGTGGCGCCGGCCTTCCAGGAAGCTTCCAGCTCCAGGCGCGACACGCTCCAGCGGGGCTCCAGCGTCACGCGTCGCGCTCCACTTCCTCGGCGCCAAGTCGCCGCTAATCTGCATGGTCGGACGCCGGGCTCATTACGTTACCGAAAACTGCGTCACTCTCACCGACTTCCTACAGGAAGCATCCAAATTTGAATGTTGCATTTGCAGCGACAGAAGGTGCACTGGGCTGGTATTACAGCGTAGGCCAGCAACCTATATTGTTGTGTTGTGGTCTTCAGTCCGGAGACGGGTTTGATGCATGTCTCCACCCTACTCCATCCTGAGCAACCCTCATTATGACTTCATAAGATCGGCATCCGCTTACTGTAGTCTTCTCTTGATCTTCCCTTGCGATTTTTCCCACACACTTCCTTCCAATGTTAAATTCACGATTCCTACATCTACATCTACATGGGATACCCTGCAAATCATATTTAAGTGCCTGGCAGAGGGTTCATCGAACCACCTTTATACTATTTATCGCCGGCCGCGGTGGCCGAGGGGCTGAGGCGCTCCAGTCACGGTCTGCACGGCCACTACGGTCGGGGGTTAGAATCCCCCCTCGGGCATGGATATTTGTGCCGTCCTTAGTCTTAGCTAGTTCATAAGTAGTTTGTAAGCTTAGGGACTGATGACCCCGTAGTTAAGTCCCATAAGTTCTACAAACATTTGAACATTATACTATTTATCTCGCATTCCATTCTCAAATAGCGCGCGGAAAGGAAGAACACCAGAATCTCTCCGTTCGAGCTCCGATTTCTCGTATTTGGTGATCTTTTCTACCTATGTAAGTCGGAGTCAACAGTATATTTTCGCATTCGGAGGAGAATGTTGGCGATTGGAGTTCGTAAGTAGCCCACGCCTCAGCGATAAGCGCAGTTGTTGTAATTACGGAAATGATACACGATCTGGGATGATCCGTAACACTGTCTCCCCTGTATCGTAACAATACAAAACGAGCTGCCCTTCTTTGAACTCTTTCGATGTCCTCCGTCAAACCCACCTAATAAGGATCCCACACTGGGTAGACGGAGAAGCATAGTGTATGCAGTCTCTTTAGTAGTTTTGTTAAATCTTTTAAGAGTTCTGCCAATAAAACGCAGTCTCTGATTCGCCTTTCACATAACATTATCTTCGTGTTATTTCCAGTTTAAGTCTGAAGTAATAGTAATTCCTAGATATTTTCTGGATTTTGATGTCTAAGAATGTGTCCTACCAATTGATCCCTTCTTTTAGTCAAGATATGCTAGAAATTCCTTTTCTCCCCAATTCTGTTCAGTACCTTCTCATTAGTTACGCGGTCCACCCACCTAATCTTCAGCATTCTTCTGTAACACCACTTTTCAAAAGCTTCTATCCTCTTCCTGTCCGAACTGTTAATCGTCCATGTTTCACTCCCATATAAAGCAACAGTCCACACAAATGCCTTCAGAAAGGACTTCCTTACGATTAAATTTCTCTTTTTCAAAAACGCTTTTTTCCCACTACTAATCTGAATTTTACATCCTCTGTACTGCGACCATTGTGTGTTATTTTACTGCCCAAGTAACAAAACTCATCTACCAGATTTATTTTTTTCATTACCTAATCTAATTCCTTCAGCATCGTCTTATTTTCTTAGACTGCACTTCATTACTCTTGTTTTTCATTTGTTATAGTTTATCTTATATGCACGTTTCAACACACTGTCCATTCCGTTCAACTGCTCTTCCAGATCCTTTGCTATCTCTGACAGAATTACAATGCATCGACAAATCGCATTGTTTTTATTTCTTCATCATGACCTTTAATCCCTTCTCCAAGTTTCTACTTGCTTTCCTTTATAGCTTGCTCAATGTACAAATTGAATAACATTAGAGAAATTTCTTATCCCCTTCGCAAGCTTTGCATCCCTTTCATGCCCTTCAATTCTGATAACTGCTGTTTGGTTTTAGTACAAGTTGTAAATAACCCTCCGTTCCCTATATTTTGCTCCTGCTGATTTCAGTATTCGTGAGAGCGTATCCCAATCAAAATTGTTAAAATTATTTTCCAAATCTACAAAATCTAGGAATGTAGGTTTGCCGTTCTTTAATCTATCTTCTAAGATACGCCGCAAAGTGAGGGTTGCCTTCCGTGTCCCTACATTTCTCCTGAATCCAAAGTCATCTTTCCCAAGGTCGGCTTCTACCAGGTTTTCCATCCTTATGTAAGTATTCAGTGTTAAAATTTTGCAACCATGACTTATTAAACTGATGGTTCTCTAATTTCACATGTTTCTGCGCCTGCTCTCTTTGGTATATACACAGTCCAAAATAATAATAATAATAACAAACAGTAATAATGCATCTACTCCTAGAAAGACGACATGGATTTTGACACGATGACGGCAGATGCCACATGGGAGATTCAGATGTATTGATAATGGTTTCAACGCTGTACGCCAACAGATGCCGTGTTGACATAGTTAAAAAAAAAAAAAAGTTCAAATGTTTGTAGGCCTACGGGACCAAACTACGTTGGTCATCAGTCCCTAGTCTTACAAACTACTTGAACGAAGTTAAACTAACCTAAGGCAACACACATATCCTTGCCAGAGGAAGGATTCAAACCTCCGACGCAGGAGGCAGCTCTTTCCTAAGGCCCGGCGCACACTTGACGCAGCAGAGGCAGAGGAGAGGCAGAGGCGAGGCCTCCGTCCATCTGTAAGGCATGCTTTCTAATGGGGCAGCGCACACTTAACGCAGCCGAGGCGGAGGGCAGGCGTTTCCTCGGTCACGCCTCTGTCCGGTTGTCCGAGGCGCACACTTTTCCTGCGCCTCTGTTCCACCTCTGTCGCAAACTGAAATTTCAAGTCATCCGATATGCTTCGAAAAAAATTGTTTTATGTAGACGAATATAAGCTACATCCTTCTCTGTATTTAGTTTCTTTGTAACACTTTTACTTTCTGCGTAAAAAAATTAAAAATACTATTTTCCTATTTGTGCGTGTTTTGCGCTAACGCAGCTTCCACAATCGATTTTGCAGAAACTACTCACTAGAAAAAAATTATTTTTATGTATCATATAGGCAAAAGCCACCGCATGACATTGGGGAGGTTTTCTTTTCGTTATTGTTCATAGTTATTGTTATAATAAAAATATAGTACAACGCCGCGCATATTTTTAAGAGTTTGCAGTGGAAAAAGTAGTCGCTGGCAAGTTTGCGTTTGGTGCGTTTTACACCATACATTACTGCGAACGAAATGTAGCCAACATATCGAAATTGTTTTTAACGGTGGAATGAGAGCTATATCTCTTTCGATTCTCGAGAAAATACGCGAGATACACGTTTGACGCTACGCGGTCTGCAGCTACGCGGCACACGCGCGGCTGTTGCCGCCTGCTGTGCCGAGTGCGGAGCTGCCTCGTGTCTCCCTTCTTCGTACGTTGCCGATACAGACCCAAACGAACAACTTACTGAAATAGAAAGACACCGAGATTCATAAACCGAAGATGCTGATTGTGTATTTTTACGATCTATAGTACCTGGTTTCAGTAAACTTTGTGGCAAGCATGAAAGCTCTATATAAGCTAAAATTCCCGTTACTGCTGAATAATAAGTTTGGCGAAACCAGAAGGGACTTTCTTCAATTTCTTGAAACACAATGTCCACCCCTTCGTGGAGCTTCAGCTCACTGCTAAACCATAGATGATGCTAGAAACGTCTCGTCAGTATTTCTCAACCTGAATTCTATACTACGTTCAGAAATTCAACATTTGCAAAAGTATTAGCATTAGCTTCACTAATTACTAACAAATATAATGGCTGCTGATGGTAATTATCATTAGAAATGATAACAGAGACAAAGCAGGAATGCAATATAATAAAATACTGCATGTCATGTACAGCTGCCGTCATAGAAGAAGGAAAAAAGCAAACTGCAGTATCTTAGTACTCAGGAGCATGGAAGAGCTACGAATAAAGACCTAAGTAATGAAACACTTTGCGTGCAAATGCATTTAAACAAGGAAACTATGATTTGTAAAATTTTTCATATCATTATCTTTCAATCTAAGACATGTGAAAAGCATACCAGGTCTCACCGAGAAGAAAAGTGTTTCTGATCGTAAATATTGCGCCACAATCGTGATTAAATATGTCAGTTGTATAAAGGTTCTTTCAATTATTTGCTGTGACACTTGTTTCACTGAATTATGAAAGAAAAGTAAATCTGACTTTAATTAAGTTCCTAAAACATATCCCAAATTTTTCTTTAGCGGGTATGACGTGTCACACACTATTTTTCTTCTCTTTTAAGTCCTTTTTATTCAGCATGTGACCCTCTTTAAACTGTCGTCTGTTTAGTCGGAATAGCTCAAGAGCTTAAAATGAGCTTCCATGGACCAGAGAAGTTCAGCATTTATTCGTCACTTTCGCCTGTTGCTGAACAGACCTTGCAGTGCTCTTATACTCTATCAGAATACACACACACACACACACACACACACACACACACACACACACACACAAATTAACTAAGTTTTGAAGGAGATTCAGGAATTAAATCTAATTGCATCGAGAGGTTTGCAGTGGACATGCAGCACGTGCTGTTGCAAGCTGCGCTGTCCTCCTCTGCCTGCGCTGCGTCAAGTGTGCGCTGACCAGCAGAGGCCCTGCGCCTCGCCTCTGCCTCTGCTCTGCCTCTGCTGCGTCAAGTGTGCGCCGGGCCTAAACGTGGCGCTCCAGACCGCTCGGCTACTCCCACGCGGCTCTTGACATAGTTACCAGAACGCCATCTGTGTATACCTTTTAACAGGAAATCTATACAACCATAAATCTCAGTGTAATATTAACGTGTGATGCATACAGGAAACATGGCACAGAGATGCACTCATGCTTCATGCAATCAATTGAACGAGTTGTTAAGGGTTAAAATTGTGGCCTTCCTACTGTAAGGGAAAATGTTCAAATGTTTGTTAAGCTTAAGGGACTTAACTGCGGGGTCATTAGTCACTAAACTTACAAACTACTTACGAACTACCTTATGCTAAAGACGACACAAACATCTATGCCCGAGGGGGGATTCGAACATCCGACCGTAGCGGCCGTGCAAACTGTGACTGGCGCGCCGCATACTACTCGGCTTCTGCGGCTGGCTTATTGTAAGGGCAGCAGCGGAAGATCGTACAGCTACCACAGCACAAATAAGAACGTTTGCGAACCCAGAAGTGTCAACGCGGAGAATTGTCAACCATTTACTAGCAGTGAGACTACGAGAGTTGGAACTTAAATAGTGGCAACTATTTATTCACAACCGTTACGTTTTTGCAGCTGTTACTGACATTCAAAGTAGTCACCAGCGTTGTGTAGAACCCCTTTGACAGCCTTGTGGAACGCGTAATATACCGTTAGCAGAGCCGGCCGCAGTGGCCGAGCGGTCTGCGGCGCGCCAGTAACAGTCTGCACGGCCGCTACGGTCGGGGGTTCGAATCCCCCCTCGCACATGGATGTTTGTGTCGTCTTTAGTCTAAGCTAGTTCATAAGTAGTTTGTACGTTTATGGACTGGTGACTCCGCAGTTAAGTCCCTTAAGCTTAACAAACATTTGAACCGTTAGCAGAGCATGTTCTGTTGATAATGCGATTGGAGCGTTCTACTGCCCGTCGAATCTCTGGAACAGTCCTGTAGCGACTACCACCGAGTGGTTCCTTCATCTTCGGTATCAAATCAAAGTCACAAGAACTTAAGTCCGGGGAGTATAGTAAATGGTACAGTACTTTCCAGTCCCATCGACCGTAGTGAGCAGCCACATCTTGCACTGTATGCGGCTGCGCATTGTCGTGCAAACTGATGGGTGGGTTCCGTAGAAAATGTTGCCATTTCTTTCGCAAGCCTGTTCGCAGCTGATGCTCCAAAAATGATTTAGTAATACTGTGCATTGACGGTCTGCCGTGGAGGAACGTAATACGTTAGGATAACACCATTACAGTCGTACGCGAGAATCACCGTATCTTCCACCATACAGGGGCACTCCTCTTGAAGACCTTGGTGACATTGTCATGCTGGCGATCTCTGGTACATACAATCTTGATCTAGCTCCGTTGCTCCCGTTTCGAAAACACAGTGACACCGTTACGTTAGACAGATCGCTCACAAGTGACTGTTTTTCTCTCGATTGTGCTCACGCCGGCGATGTGGGACGGCCTAGACTATTTGCTCGGAGGTGAGGTAAGTATGTCAACAACGTGAGCTATCAGCGACAAAAGTAGATTCCATTGCATAGTGCCTCCATAGCCATATTGTCACGTAGATCCAACCCTCGTACAAGGCACGCAGACTTCTAGCCCGATTTCCACTCACGCAAAGGTATCGACGTGGGAGGTTCGGCTGCTGCCGTATGAGGATTACTTGACAGTTGGACTGTTCGGCCGTAGTCTTCAGCGATGAAAGCAGATTCTGTCTGCACACTAGTGATGGTCGTTTGTGCGTACGAATTAAACCGGGCGAGCGTTTTCTCGTAGACTTATACGCGGTGCGGTCAGTACGGGCGTGGGGGGCCCTGGATCCGCCTATGCACAAACCACAACACACTACACGACATTGAGGAGGACGGCGGTACAGGTGCGCCTCCGGCCACGCTGATCAAGGTTTTTCATTATTTCCCAAATGACTTCAGGCAAATACCGAAATGATTGCTTTCAAAGGTCATGGCCAATTTAGTTCCCCATCCCTGAGAAAAACTATCAAAGTGTTCGGCCCGTCTTTGATGATAACGATATCGACCGATCTTTTATATTTTTTATTTATTTAATTTAATTTAATTTAATTTAATTTTTTTTTTTTTTTTTTTTTTTTTTTTTTTGACGCCAACTACATGAAATGGGTGAATCCCGACTGCCGAGGAGCAAGGAGGTGTATTCCTAGGTCGTGGGTGGGTCTGTTATGGTGTGGGAAGAATTCTCTTGGTATGGAATCGACCATAGTTTGTTCTCTTGACATTGAATGTTACGCGGTATATTGAGTTGCCCATGCATCATCTCTATCCATCTTTAGCTTTCCAGCACTCTCATCGTCCTGAACTAACAAGTTGAGAACGCGCTGTCACATAGCTCCCACGCCGTCTGCGACTGTTATCAGCAACCTAAGACTCAGACGGCCACCACGCGGTCCATATTTGAGACCCATGGGGTCCATCCCCAACTGGGATATCACGGGACGCAGATAGCGCGCTATGGATCCTGCACCGACAGACAGACCGGAAATGGCAACTTCTCTGCCGCGGTGGAGTCGACGAGCGCTCCAAGGCGCTGTGCTGCGGAGCGCGCCGCTGCTCGCCGTCGGAGGTTAGAGTCCTCACTCGGGCATGGGTGTATTCGTTGTCCTTATCATAAGTTAGTTTGTAAGCCTAGGGACTTATGAGCGACGTAGTTAAGTCCTACAGACGTACAAACATTTCAACATTTTTTTGGCAGTCGCTCTGCAAAAATTTGGTGTTAGCAGGTTCCAGAGGAGTACCTGGGACTCGCAGACTCCCATGGCGTCGACTGCAATGTACACGGTTACAGAATGTCTATCCAATGATATTTCTTAGGTCAGTGAAAAGGCTCCTACACACGTTCCGATTTGTCGGAACTAATTTATCTTCGGTCCGATAAATTAGACGTGTGAAGGTGCCTCCCGACCAACTTTGCTTGTCTGATGGTTGGTCGGGCCTGACTGTCCGACATCGCCCCCCCCCCCCCAACCACTCCACCCAACAAATTGTGCGTGTTTTAGCTCTACCCGACCAACGTCCTGCCTGCGATCGGCTGCTGTCTACACAGCGAACGCGCGGAAACAAAAACAGTTCGACAAGCAGACACCACAATACGGAGGCGCTGCAATCGCTGCGTGCTGTTGGTCGGAACGTGTGTAGGCTGCTCCGAATTTAGTTGGTCTGTTGGTCAATTGGTGAGTCGGACGATAAGTCGGAGTGTGTATAGGGGCCTTAATGGTGACACTGTTCGCAGTTCTGGAGAGTGCAGCATTCCTGTCGATAGCATAGGTAGACAATGGGGCTGGTGTTTCACGGCGTGAAGCTTTCCATTGCCGCCTCTGTAAACTGCCGTTGCGCGGTCGCTCGGTGCAGACTGTCCAAACAGTCGGAATAGCATGCTGTGATCCCTTCTCGCAGCTACGTGTATTCTCGAAAAATAATGTCGTGTGGCTCATTGATCTGGTACAAGTCATTTAATTTGACGACACTTCGGTGGCATGTGTGTCCCTAGCCCAATTACCCAAACAGCCGGGGAAAGGGGACCCCCCCCCCCCCCACCTTCCCCCGAAACCACTCTACCCAACCAATTGTGCGTGTGTAGCCCTACCCGACCAACTTCCTGCCTGCGATCGGCTGCTGTCTACACAGCGAACGCGCGAAATCAAAAACAGTTCGACAAGCAGACACCATAATACGGAGACGCTGCAATCGCTGCGTGCTGTTGGTCGGAACGTGTGTAGGCTGCTACGAATTTGGTTGGTTCGTTGGTCAGTTGCTGGGTCGGACGATAAGTCTGAGTGTGTATAGGGCCTTAATGGTGCCACAGTTCACAGTGCTCGACAGTGCAGCATTCCTGTTGACAGCATAGGTAGACAATGAGGCTGGTGTTTCACGGCGTGAAGCTTTCCATTGCCGTTGCGCGGTCGCTCGGTGCGGACCTGTTGGACGGCGGCGCGCGCCCGTACAGTGGCTGCAGCGGCGCGCGAGGCGATCCCCGCTGTTCGGACGCGCCTCGATCTCCGCGGGAGCCGGACTCCCCGCCGCGAATCACCGGCCCTTATTACGCCAGCGCACAGTGGCAACTGGCGCGCCGAATGTCTAATGGCGCCAGTGTTTCACACGTTGTTGCGCGGCGCCACCGCAGCGCGCGCTTTTTGCCGCCGCGCGGCCCGTCCGCGCCGAACAGATTCCACGAAGCGATCCCCCCGGGATTTAAATATGTGGCTTATAACGTTTTTGAGCGGGCGCCCGGACGCGACGGGACACGGCGGCGGTGTCTGCGCAGCGGGAGTCCCGACAAATGAGAAGCGTGACTCGTATTGTTGCCGTCCCGGTTTCCATTAGCAACTCGACAAAGGGGCGCCAATCAGACCGGCCCGGAGTTTTCAACAACCAATTACCGAACAAAACACTGGAGCATCAACACTATTTAGAGATGGCCACGAGGCCCGGGGAGGGGACATTCCTTTTCGCGGCGTCGTTTTGTGCTCTGCCGGGATGGGTTCTTTGGGCCGGTCCCACGAACGGCTGCTCTCCCTTCGTCCGCGGTGACAATCGTCAACCCGGTCGCTCACAACACACACACACACACACACACACACACACACACACACGAGCGCGCTCGACTCGTCCGCCATTCGGGAGGGAGATGGGTTCGGCTGATTCTCGGAAAATCGTTCCGTTTTTTGGGCTTGTGTACATTTGACGGGTGCGGCCCCAGAAAGGTTTTTGTCGGCCGATATTGTTTGGATTGAGAGGGGCCGGATGGGGTTCCCATTGAGGTGCGGACGGACCCCTGCGGTCTGGCTGATGGCTCCGATGGTGTTGATCACCAGTGACTGCGGATGTCCGGATGCTGCAGCCGCCGGGCGTGACTGACGGTAAGTGGTGCGCCCCGCTCCGCTGTCGGATGCTCTACGACCGGGTGATATTCGCAGGACGAACGCTGTAAGACTTACAGAGGCTAAGATAATGCTACCATCATCATTTAGACTTGTTCCCGATATTGAACGTTCAAGGTCTTCAGGCCTCTAACATCCTTCACAACAGGAGTGTTGCTGCAAAAGAAATGCGAAATGTTATTTAAACATTCAGTTGACTTTTAACACGTTTCATATTTATGGTGTATGTTGATACGAGAGTAAGTCAATTATAATTCTCACAATAGTTATAAAGGTTTATTGTAATCAAATAGTAAATTTAGAAAATATCATTTTTTGAGATAATCTCCTTGAGTTTCAACGAACTTCGTTCATCGTTGTCCAAGCTTCATGATGCCCTCCGGAAAGTAGGTTATCGGTTGAGCTGCGAGCCAGGAATGCATCCATCCAGCACGGAACACCGTCCTGGATTCCAACGGCCTCGTATCACTAGCAGTCGAGATGACAGGCATCTTATCCGCGTGGCCGTACCGGATCGTGCAGACACGTCTCGATCTCTGAGTCAACAGATGGGGACGTCTGCAACATACCATCTGCACGAACAGTTCAATGACGTTTGCAGCAGCATGGACTATCAGCTCGGAGACAATGGCTGCGATTACTCTAGACGCTCCATCAGAGACAGGAGCGCTTGCGATGGTGTACGCCACGACGAGCCTGGGTCCACGAATGGGATTTTCTCGGATGAATATAGGTTCTGTTTACAGCATCATGATGGTCGCATCCGTGTTTGGCGACATCGCGGTAACGCACATTGGGAGGCATGTATTCGTCATCGCCATAATTGCATATCACCCGGTGTGATGGAATGGGATGTCACTGGTTACACGTCTCGGTCACCTCTTGTTCGCATCGACGGCACTTTGAACAGTGGCAGTTGCATTTCAGATGTGTTACGACCCGTGGCTCTACCCTTCATTCAATCCCTGCATGTTGCAGGTCCTGTACGGGCCTTTCTGGATACAGAAGATGTTCGACTGCTGCACTGGTCAGCACATTCTCCAGATCTCTCACCAAATGACCAATTGAAAACGTCTGGTCAATGGTGGCCGAGCAACTGGCTCGTCACAATACGCCAGTCACTACTCTTGACGAACTGTGGTATCTTTTTGAAGCGGCATGGGAATCTGTACCTGTACACACCATCCAAGCTCTGTTTGACTCAATGCCAAGGCGAATCAAGGCCGTTATTACGGCCAGAGGTGGTTATTCTGGGTACTGCTTTATCAGGATCTATGCACCCAAATTGGGTGAAAATGTAATCACATGTCAGTTCTAATATAATATATTTGTCCAATGAATATCCGTTTATTATCTGCGTTTCTTCTTGCTGTAATAATTTTAATGGCCAGTAGTATATAAAAAGTCATATACAGTGTGTATCGCATAAATGTTACCTGCATTTTCCATTTAGTTCAATCCTGTACATCAGCGCACTGGCGAGGACACCTGTATACCAAAAGAAATTGTTCTCAGCTGCAAGTACGCCATATATAACCCAATGTCCTAGCTTATGCAAGCCCCATAAATAAGGCAAAAAGGCGTTCATCAAGAGTGTTATCAAGACAGCGCTCTTTCACGTGAAACATGGAGCACGTTAAACGATGCACTTTTCTTGAAGAGCCTCTCTATTGTTCTTTTACATCGCATACCTTAGATCCCTTTTTAGACAAACTGTTACGGCCCATCAAATGGCTCCTTTATGCTCCAGCTACCTGACAAAGAAAGTGACTTTTACGCTCCACAAGACCTTCAAATTAGTTTCACGTAAAGGTCCAGACTGACTCCATTATTTTATTGGAAACCATCGTTGTTTGATGGAGCCAAATTTCTTGATGGCTAGTCACACTATTTGACATTAGTCACACATTATGTGCCATCGTAGAAGCTTCTAAACTCACTTCTAAAACACAGAAATGTTCCGGTTACAATACTCATTAATTTAGTAATGATTTATAGCGACGTTGTTTTTCTTGCATGTAAAACTTTTAAATTGACGGTTTCGAGAGAAATAAGTAAACAAGAAATTAATAATTTGAGAAATATCGAAATTTTTTGCTCATATAAAGTTTTCAAATTTAAGTCTCAGAAGCATTACAGTACTTAAAAAGTCGTACATCAGAGACACTTAAACAGTTAATACGATTTCTCACGGACCTCTCTGGAATTACTGCGATGCATTTTATGCACTTCAGTCGATTTTCTTCTGTCATACAATATATGAACATGACGATAAAGGTATTTTTTTCTAACGCTTTCATGTATCGTCTTGTTGAAATGGTTTTTTTATTTTTTATTTTTACTTTCACTTTTAACATCATTCTATAATGGAGATGTAATATTCACAAAATTCCTCACTGTTGTGTTTCGTCGCTGTCGCTCGGCCTTCGTGACATTTCGTCATTTATAAAATTATTGATATAAGTGTAATTTTTTACTTTAACAGGTATTTGTTTTATTTTGATTAATGTTCTCACTTTACTACTTTTTTTGCAAGTTTCTTCTTTTTTAATTTACAGGCATCAAATTGGATAGTTTTCTCAGAGGAACGTATTTTCTTTCATAGTAAGGCACCGGTCCGATAAAATGAATCAAAAGGTTTGCGAAAGTTTGTAAACTCCGAAAAACCCTGGTTTCGTCTCTCTACTGTGGGGAGTATTTTTGGATTATTGTCCGCACGCGCATGAATGTGTTTGTATGTGTGTGTGTGTGTGTATGTGTGTGTGTGTGTGTGTGTGTGTGTGTGTGTGTGATGGTGTGTGTGTTTTTACAAAGTTGGTCAAGAAGTTTTTATTCAGAATAACGGCTAGAATTCTACCACAGAGACCATAAAATTCCCTTATTGAAGATTAATATGATCTCTGATCAAAGGGATGGCCTTGCCATGGCCAATTCTTTAGCTGGCTCTTTGGCGGATATTTACAAGAATTTAATCGAACTACAATTTTTTTAATAGCCCACAAATTGCGAACAAAATCATCTACTACAAAAGGTACGTAGATGACGCAAAGAAGAAGTAGATGCGTTGCTCACTTGCTATCCAATATTAACCCCAAATTAATTTTCACAATCGAGCATGAAAATAATAAAAGCTTAAATTTTCTTGATTTGACTATTTCCAACTGTAAGGGCAAGCATTGTTTTACAATTTTTAGAAAGCCTATTGCATCTGACGTGTTCACTAATGCATCGTCTTGCCATCCATTCAAGAATGCATTTTTCGCTCTATGGTCCACAGACTGTTAAAATTGCCCCTTGAACCTACCGTTGTACAGAAGGAATTAGACATCTTAAAACGAATTGACACTGCTAATCATTTTAGCACTGATGTAGTTGACAGCTTGTTTTATAGATTACCAAAGTCTATTAAGACCCCCATAGCCGACAATGAAAAATTTACTAAGACGGCTTACATGGGAATTATATCTGACAGAATAAATAAGTTATTTAAAAATACTGACGTAACTATTGCGTTCACTACGAACAATCTCTTACAAACTAAACTGAGGCACACGATTGGTACATGCAGTAATAGATTTTTGAATTCAGGGATCTATAGAATCTCATGAAAAGACTGTGAAAACAGTAAATTGGACAGACAGGAAGAAATTTTGCTGTGCGATTTAAGGGACATACAAGAGGCGCTTCACGCAACAAATCTCTATTTGGTCAACATATGATACAGAATAAACATATAGAAGGCTCCATTGACAACAGCTTAATGATTCTGCATAATGCACCTAAGGGATCACTGCTGAATACCCTCGAACAGATGGAAATTTATGCACATTTTAAAAACAGACCACTATCTTTGCACAATGAACAATTCGATTTGAGAGAAAAATATTTTTTCGAACTGTTTGACGACCGCTTGTTACTGTTCCACGAGTGCCTCCTCCATCTTCTAATCGTCCCAAGAAATACATGTAAAGAATAGCATTCCTGTAGACACTTCTGTAACAAAGTTATACCCATGGATTAGCATAATGAACATTTTGTCTTGCGTTAACATTCTTTTCATTAAGCAATTTTGACAAGTTGTTCTCAACAACAGTTACTTATTTTATTGTGTTATATAATCTAACACATATTATACTGATACCTGTGCATTCCTTTGAGAGACTACTTATGTCGCCTGTGAAGTAGGATGGCAACTTCAAGTTTATTTCATAACTATTCAAAGACTGTCATCCCTTTGCACAGTCGTTACGAGTGACGGTGCCAATGTCTAGGTCCGAGAACCAAATTATGGCAGTTAATAAACATAATTATGAATCACAGCTGGAATATGGCTATTCTCTTCAGATCATCAACCCATCGTCTGTTGCTTCGAGTGATGCGACGAGCATAGCTGGCATGCAACCATCAATACGCGCAAGTCATTGCAGCAGCAATGAAGTATTACTATCTCTGGTACCAATATGCCCCGCGAGCTTCTTTAAATTCCCATAGAGGGCAGATAGTTATCAATATTGATAAAACCAAGTGTTTTTATCTTTATTTAAAATGGTTTTCTCTAAATTATTAACAGTCTTCATGAATGTAATAATCTATATGCTCTTGTATATCTATCCCCTTGTTTAATATCGTAACTGTAGCCTGTAAGACAACAGCAACAACAAAATTATTAATCAGTACATTATTAGCTCCCAATACTGTAATGCCGCATGTGTGTGTGTGGGGGGGGGGGGGGGAGAGGGGGGGGGGGAATCTGACCATATATAAGCTACAGTGTTACTGAAGTACTCCACAATTGATTTCCACGGCCAAACGTTTCTGATCCGCCCACAATCGACTACCATGGGTATAACATTTTACACTGTTATTATTTTACTGTTAATTACCATAATATCATCTTCTGTACATCTTTCTTAATAATTGTAACTTCATTGTATTGCAATCGGCCTGAAGATGGTCTCACGAGCAGACTGAAACCGGTTGCCTAGCAACAATAAAAATTCTCTTGCGATCGAGGCTGTGTTTTCAAAAATATGATATGATTTCTGGTGTTTTTGATCAGATGTTTGAGAGAATCTAAATCAAGACTAATTATTACACAATGGAGTTTTGTTCGAATTTTCAGAGCCAAGTGATGAGTGGATATGGACAAAGGGTATAAAAAACTGAGCTTCACGAGTTCTAGTTGTTCAGAGAAGTATTTAACTGTCTGGTGGTGTGCTGAATATGTAAGGAAAGCGTTGAGCCTCAATCAAGAGTAGAGGTTGAGTCTCAGTACGCGCTAACTGCGCTTTTCATTTATTTCATACTTCAACTTGGCTTGCCATTTTTTCTGGATGTAATTGACTTATTGCGATGTAACCGACGCCATTCGCATTACGGTTTTTTCATGCTATTTAATGCATAAGAAATAGTACCGGAATCATTAAAAACAGATCTGTGTTGAAAATAATATTTGTTTACGTTTCTGACTGTCTCATAACTTTCAAAGCCCCTACCGCACGTTCATTACCGTACGTTTTCAGTATCTGTTGTTGTCTCAATGATATTTGGGGTGAAAGAATTACGTGGGACACCCTGTATTTAATGATCTGAGAGAAAATTATGAAAATAATTTTTCTCCATATTTTCACAGCAAAACGTTTTGCGGGGGAAAAACTAAGAGGTATCGAATTTACCAGTGTGAGTCATAGTTCTGAAAAATGAAATGTAACTGCTTCAAAGTAATCAGGTTCATTACGAAAAACTGAATTTTTTGTTTGAAAGATTATATTTGTCTGACATTTCATAGCCAAAGGAGGTATGAAATTATAATATCAATACCTGTGCAGGAAAATTTAAGCACCGATTCATAATATTGATCATACAATAAGGCCAATAAAACTTACATAATTCGAAACGCTCAGGGTGATTGTAATTAAACTTTCAAAACGCTGTAAAAATAACACCACTGGCCAGAATCTTCTTCCTTTCCTCACATTCCAAATGGCCACAGCAGGACGAAAAAGGTTATTGATTTGACTGATGCGTTTTCTCTGTGTGTGTACGTTTGGGGGCATTTATTTATTTATTTTTCCATTCTTTTCATAACAGCCTCAGCCACTGCAATGAGTTGCCTGTTTCAGCTAATGTTATTAAACGGACTACTGAATTATCTTTCGGGAGGTCGAGTTTTACATTAAAAGATTTTATCGCTTTAAAATAATAGCACTAACGAAAGAAAACCGTAAACATCGATTTGCGGGAAAATAGAAGTGTTTAATGAAGAGCTGCTTCTGGTTACGTAAATTATGTGTCAAAAATTTCATTTCTTCGTCTAGCTATTTTGCACATAAGAAGTTGCTATTATGTGACATCGAATTGTGAACAAAACGTTCTGAAGAAAATGGGAATATAGGAATCCTTAAAATCGGTCAAATGTTTTATGTACTGATTAAAAAAAAAAAAAAAAAAACTGGTCTGGTCTGCATAATCCTCTGGACTAATATTCATTAGCATTCTTTAAAATTCTGAGAGACTATGTTAAACTCTGAAATATGTGTGTGTGTCTAAAAAATAATAAGTTACATGTCTAAAATGAAGAAACAGAATGGAAAAACATTGGAATAGATTTTGGATTAAAATGAAAAACATGTGCAGGAAATGATGTGCTAATTGAGTATTTAAATTTCGAAGTTTAAGGTAGACTCTCAGAATTTTAAAGAATAATAGTGAATATTTGTCCGGAGAACTGGAATTTAATGTTGCGTAGGGCTGCATTTGCTGTACACGGTTCATTAAAAGACGCGTCAAATATTTCTCTACTATTTTTTTTATTTCTTATTTTTGAAATTAAGTGTTTCTGACGCTCCTCGCAATCGTATTTACATCTATATTCTGAAGACAGTTTACAGTGTGCGGTGGAGGGTACTTTTGGCATCATTATCGTGATCTCCCTCCCTGTTTCAGGAAATAATATATTACCCGAATCTTCTCGGAATTTCAGCAGCAAACCTCTCTACGTGATGCACAACGCCTGTTTTATAGCGTCTGCCACTGACGTTTATTGTGCATTCTCGTAACGGTCTCGCATTAACTCAACCTACCCATCACGAAAAGCACCGCTCTTCACAAGATCTTCTCCATTTCTTGCACTAATCGAATCTGGTAAGGTTGCCAGGCCGACGAACACAGCTCAAGGGCCGGCGCACGAGTGTTTTGTGCTCCACTATTATCCTGGGTGAATTACATTTCCTTACGATTCCCACAGTGACTCCCAGCTTTGGCACCCGCTTTTTTCCACAACACGTTACTGGTAATTCCACTTTAGGCTGTTCCAGACAGTAACTCCGACAGATTTTACGGTTATGAATGTTACCACTGGTTTATCGCAAACAGCGTAATCAGAGGGTAATGACTCATTTACTGCTATAGTTTACATATATTAGTCCTACGGCGAATATGCTGTAATTTCGTAGACACGTGTCAGTAATGCCACCATCCAATGTCACAATAATTTAGAGTAACATTCTTCTTACTATTTACTTATATTTATCATATTCCGTCGGACCAAATTGAGGAGCAAGTCTCCATGGTCCCTGAACGAGACAGTACAGCAAATTGTAACGAAACAGTAGTAATAAAGTAAGACGCATAGCAATCCTATGTACACTACAGGTCTCAGAATAAGTAAAAATAATCTCATCGTAACACAGAAATTAGCATACTTATTTAAATTTTCACACGAATTCCTCGACAGAATGGAAATAGTGAGTTATGAGGAAACTTTTCAGTTTATTCTTTAAAGTCCGAGGATTACTACTGAATATTTTGAGTTCTTGTGGCAGTTTATTAAAAATGGATGCGGCAGAATACTGCACACGTTTCTGTACAAAGCTCAAGGAGGTGCGATCCAAATGCAGATTCGATATCTATCTAGTATTAACTGAGTGTAAGTGGTAACTCTTGGGAATAACCAAACATTATTACCAGCAAACGACATTTTAGGTCATATGTGTTGACTCCAGTGTCAGAAGTCCCAGACTACTATACAAGGGTAGACAAGAATTACCCGAGTTACGTCACATATTGCTCGAACCGCCTGTTTCTGCGCAATGAATAGAGGAAGTACCTAAAAATACCACCATACGACATAAAAGACTAAAAATGAGAAAAGTAGACTATTATTCGTGATGAACTATTACTTATTTCAAGAACTGTTCGAATGGTAAACAACACAGCACTTAGTTTTTGAAAAAGTTTCTGAACATGGGCTTTCCACGACAGCTTACTATTTATCTGAATGCCTAGAAATTTGAACTGTTCAATTTCCTTATCATATGCCCAGTCTGTGTGACTGCAAATTTTCCGGACTAATCTGTATGAGGTCAGGAATCTAATAAATTAGTTGGTCGTTTCGATCTAATTTAATATTGCGTTAGATTAAAAATTCATATTTATTCAAATAAGTATTTTAAACTTTTTGAGAATATTAACTTTTTTATTTGAACAATTTTTTTATCATCATATTCATATTCAAACATCAGGGCGGGATTAAAATGGGTGAAAACAAAATAAGTTGTCTCGCATAAGCGGATGACTTAGTTGTAATGGCCGATTCGATTGAAAGGTTGCAAACCAATATTTCAGAGCTCGATCAGAGGTGCAAGGATTATGACATGAAAATCAGCATCTCCAAAACGAAAGTAACATCTGTGGGAAAGAGATTTAAACAGACTGAGTGCCAAATAGGAGGAACAAAGTTAGAACAGGTAGACAGTTTCAAGTACCTGGGGTGCATTTTCTCACAGGATGGCAGCATAGTGAAAGAACTGGAATCGAGGTGCAGCAAAGCTAATGCAGTGAATGCTCAGCTAAGATCTACTCTCTTCTGCAAGAAGGAAGTCAGTACCAAGACTAAGTTAGCAGTGCAGCGCTCTATCTTTCGACCAACCTCTCACTATTGTGCACTATGATATTCAACACTACTTTTCCTTTAACTATCACCATCATCAGAAAAATGAAACCTTAAATAACTTTAGCATTAAAAATACCATTCAAATTTGCATTTCAGATATAAACTGTGTGTGGCTTCTCTTAATCAACAACACTGAACTGTATCCATATGTGTTATTACATCAGTTAGACCAACTAATCTTTTGTACCTTATTTTGTGTGGTGTTATACTAACCAACAAAACTCTATTAAAATCTGTGAACTTCAACTATGCAAGTGGACCTTGAAAATGTACTGACACAAAATTATTTCGTTCCGTTTGCCACATCTATTGCTGTTCCTCAAATCCACATCCGAGGCGATTTCCAACAATAAAGACCGGTTACAGGTGCACCACTTTCCACAGGTCTGCTCTCAGTGATGACTTAGGCGCCCCTGCCTCACACACTGCTTTCACACCAAGCACTCGCTACATTTCGCCCGCCAAAACTACCTTTTCCCTTGCATCAGAATGATTTCCGTTTTTATATTACATTGCATTTAAACCCTAGGTAATACAACAACGTATCTTCATAATTATTTACAACTATAAATTCTTTCATGAAAAATAATCATAATTAACATTATTGTGTTAATGCAGTGAGAAAATATAAAATAAAAACTTATTTCATAACTGAGTGACCAAAGAAGGTAATGTTACAGATATCACTGTACACAGATAAGTATCGAATGATTAATATTGAAAATGATCTACACAATAAATAAATAAGCTGCTTTTGACCTATAGTGTTACAAACACCACCTGGTACGGATCGCACAGCGGTGAGCAGAGTGGGAAGCGGTTGGAAACAGTGTTCAAAATGTTTCAAATGTTTGTATAGCTTATGGGACTTAACTACGGGGTCATCAGTCCCTAAACTTACAAACTACTTATGAACGAGCTAACACTAAGGACAGCACAAATATCCATGCCAGATTTCAGAGTATCCCAGATAAAAGGAGCGTTATTATAAAACTTTACGCCGCGGCGGAGCGGTCGAGCGCACTGAGGCGCTATGGTCCGATGCGCAAGGCCGTTCCCTGTCGGGGGCTCGAATCCCCCTCGGGCATGGATGTTTGTGTATAGTCTTTTGTATAAGATAGTAAGTAGTTTGTAAGTTTAGGAACTGATGTCCCAGCAGTTAAGTCCCGTAAGCTTAATAAACATTCGAAAATTGGATAAAACTTTACCCCAGGCCTGATTTATGATGGTGATTATTTCGAAACACGTCAATAAATGATCCTGTGACCTTTATATTCCTACAGCGTCCGTAAAAGCACTGTCCAATCAGTAATTAAAACAAAACTGCCGACAGCACGGAAGGGCAAAAAGCACGTGTACAGGGTGAAAAGTATTTAAACGGATAAACAAATATTTTTCCCTAATGTCATTTTTCCAAGAGGAGTATTTCAACCGGTGGAGGCCGTATTAAATGGCAGGTACTATTACAATTTTCTCGTCAGAGCATTTCCAGAATTGCTGGAAGACGTCCTGCTCCCTACAAGACAACGCACGTCGTTCCAACATGACGGGGCACCGGCACATTTTATTCGTCGTGGGCGTCGATTCCTGGGACGGCAGTACCCAGAAACGTGGATTGACAGAGGTGGTCCAGTACCATGGCCGTTGGATCCCCAGATATCTCCCCTCTGGACTTTTTTGTGTGGGGAGAGATGCACAACCTTGTTTACGCAAGTCCTGTTGTATTAGAAGAGGATCTGTTTGCCCGGATAGTAGCAGCACCAGGAACAGTTCAGGAGACTCTTGGGGGTTTTTATCCGTGACAGACAGAACATGATCCGACGGTGTAACCTTTGCTTATGTGCGAATGGAGGCATTTTTTTAATCTCTACTGTAATTGAACTGTTCAAATGTTTGTTAAGCTTAAGGGACTTAACTGTGGCAGAACATGCCCTCCAGCATAACTTCAGGGACCTTTGCACTTGATATACCACTTGTGCCATTTGGATACTACCAACAAACACCAGTCCCTAAGAGCTACGGAGGTGGGAACTTGCCCTCCAACATATCCTCTCCTCCCGCCACCCCTCTGGCCTAAATCTACGCTAACCCCTCCCCTTCCTGCATCCTCAGCACACCCATTCATTATTCCTTCCTTAGCTCTCTCTCTCTCTCCCTCCATGTGTGAGTGTCCATCTTTCCCTGTTAATCAAAACGTTTTAGAGAACTCCCGCCCCGCCTACACCCCTCAGCATCATTCAGTTCACTCATCATCTTCTATTTACTACATGAACTTTCTTCTTTGGTTATATATATCCTCTCTGGCTTGGTTCAGTGCTAACCCACCTGAAGAAGGAACTGTGTTCGGAAAGCTTGTCCTCTTTTTTTTTTTTTTTTTTTTTTGCTCTATCGGCGGTACAGCACAAAGGTAATTACTGGCCAGCCAATCTTACTCTTTTGAGAAATAAACTACTTATGAACTACCTTGTACTTAAGACATCCCAGTGTTTGGCGGTTTAAATACTTTTCGCCCTGTACAGCAGCGGTAGCTCAAACAGAATACGAGTGTTGAGTGCGGTGCGGTCGGTGTTGTTGCAGGGGTGTGCACGAACGCGACGGCGCCGAGCGTGAGCAGCATCAACCGCATCCTGCGCAACCGCGCGGCGGAGCGCGCGGCGGCGGAGTTCGCGCGCGCCGCGGGCTACGGGCTGTACCCTGGCGCGGGCTCTGGCCCCGCGGCGCCGGCCGGCTACGGCTTCCCGTGGGGGCCGCAGCTGTGGGCGGCCGCGCCGCTCGGCCTGGGGCTGGGCGCCGCCGCCGCCGCCGCAGCCGCCGCCGCGCATGCGCACCACGGGCAGGCCGGCGCGCAGGCGCAGGGCGGCGCCGCCGCCGCGGCCGGACAGGCCGCAGCCGCCGCGGCAGCCGCCGCGCACGACGCCGCGGACCTCATCGTGCCAAGGCTCATAGGTGCGACAACATCTACTCTCATAAGTCGTTGTGCTCATTGTTGAGCGTCGTGACCCCATGAACCGAGCGTCTCCATCGCGGACGGTTGTCAGCTTCTCTCAGTGCCTGCTGAAGAGGTAGACCAAACATCTTCTTGATTTAGTCTATCCATCTGCTCGCTGCTCTTTCTCTTAGTCTTGTGCCATCGATCTTTCCTTCTAAGATTATTTTTTCTAGGTTTGCTCCGTCTCTTCTCACAATATGCCAAAGACCTGGAGAATTTTTTCGTCGACTCGAGAAGAAAGGCGTCTGGAGATATTCAGATAATAATGGACACATTTGTTCTTCTTTCGGTCCATTTTATTCGTAGCAATCTACGCCAGCACCATACCTCAAACGCATCAATGCGTTGTTTGTCTCTGGCCTTGAGTGTCCATGATTCACAGCCATAAAAGAAGACAGAAAACACAAGTGTTTCAACTAGCCGGATCTTTGTACTATTTGTTATTGCTTAGTGTGTGGGGAAAAAATCGCAGAGGGAGACCAAGAGATGCGTATAGTAAGCAGATTCAAGTGGATGTGGGTTGCCGTTCTTATGAGAAGATGAAAACGCTTGCTCAGGATAGAGTAGGGTGGCGAGCTGCATCAAACCAGTCTCCGGACTGAAGACCATAACAATAACAACTGCTCTGCCAGATCTTCGTGAACTTCTTTATAGCTACTCGTCCTAGCGTGATCCGTCTTCTTATCTCCTCTTCATAACTACCTGTGCTGCAGATGGTTGACCCAAGATAGGTGAAGGACTGCACGACTTCCAGTTCCTTTAATTGACCTGTGAGCTGGATCTGTTGTTCTCGATCAGTTAACATGAATTCGGACTTACTGAGATTGATGTCTAGTCCATTTGCTAGACTAATGTCTTTTATTCCAGTTAGTAGCTCAGCAATTTCATCTTCGCTGTTCGCTATAAGTACAGTGTCATCAGCAAAACGGAGGTTGTTGGCAGTTTTTCCGCCAATTGACCTGCCTTTGGTCCAACCATCAAGAGCTTTCCTAATGACGTGTTCTGCATAGATGTTGTACAGTTGTGGGGATAGAACACAACCCTGTCTCACACCTTTTGAAACTCTGAAGGAATCAGACGTGCCAGCGCTTGTCTTTACAACTGCGGAGAGATCATTGTACAGATTTTTGATCAATGCTATCAAGTGGGGAGGGTCACCGATCTCTGCAAGTACTTGTCACAACTTTTCCCACACAACACTGTCAAAGGCTTTCCTGTAGTCAAGGAAGCAGATGAAAACAGGAACACAGAACTTTCGTGATTTTTCTATTATTTGTCTTACGTCGAGAATCTGTTGACGAGTTTCTTTCCCTTCAACAAAACCTGCTTGTTCTGAGGATATGTAGGGTTGAATGTACGGCTTCAAACGTTGGTTCAGTATGTAGAGTAAAATTTTACTTGTGTGAGATATGAGTGCAAAAGTTAGTTGTTGGAGAAGTTCCTGATAGACCCTTTCTTGTGTAAGGAAATGAAGAAAGACTTTGACCAGTCATCCGGCCATTCCCCAGTTCCCCATATTCTTTTACAGAGTGAGTGCAGAGCATCAATACCTTCCTGTCCCATTTTTTTATCATTTCTCCTGATACGCCGTCTACACCAGGGGCTTTATAATTGTTCAGATGTTGAATCGCTCTCTCTATTTCACTGCGTAGAATTGTAGGTTCCAAATTGAGTTGCTCAACTTTTTGGTTGTCCGTACCGTTGTTAATTCCAGAGTATAGCTTTTCACAGTACTGTTTCCACCTCGCAACAACGTTTTCTTTGTCACCGATAGGGTTACCCTTCTCGTCATCTATCACCCACGTACGGGGATTAAATTCACCGGTGATGCTTTTGATTTTCTTGAAGAGATCACGTACCTGATTGCGATTATGATGCTGTTCTATTACAATACATATACTATTCATGAAATCTGCTTGATTTTTCTACATTTCCGTTGTATTACTTTGCACAGGTTCTTGTATCTGTCTTGATCCTGGGTAGTGTGGATACCAGTTTTCTTTAGATGCCTTCTCTCTTCAATTAATTGTAGTGTGGACTTTGATATCCAGGGATGTTTTGCATTCTGCGATTTTTCTGATGTCGGTAGTGACGAAGAAACCACGTTCTTCATTCGGTCTCATATTTGTGATGCTGGTGCTTCGTTATCAAAACTGATCTACTCTACATCTACATTATAAATGATGTGATGGACAGAGTAAGTGGTAATTTGCGGCTGTTTGCTGATGATGATGTGGTGTATGGGAGGGTGTCATCTTTAACTGACTGTAATAGCATATAGGAAGGCTTAGACAAAATTTCTAGTTGGTGCGAAGCTCTCAATGTAGAAAAATGTAAGGTGATGCGCACGAGTGGGAAAAACAATCCCACAATGTTCGAATACAGCATTAGTAGTGAGCTTCTTGATGCTGTCGCGTTGTTCAAATATCTAGGCGTAACATTGCAGAGCAATATGAAATGGAACGAACATGTAAGGACAGTTGTGAGTAAGGCGGACAGCCGACTTCGGTTTATTAGGAGAATTTTGGGAAGATGTACTTCACCTGTAAAGGAGACCGCGTATTAAACGCTTGTACGACCACGTCTTGAGTATTGCTCAAGTGTTTGGGACCCGCAGCTGATCAGTTTTAAGGAAGACATAGAAGCAGTTCAGAGGCGAGCAGCTAGGTTTGTTACTGGCAGGTTCGACCAATGCGCAAGTGTTAAGGAAACGCTCCGGCAACTCAATTGGGGATCGCTGGAGGAAAGACGACATTCTTTTCGTGAATTTCTGTTGAGTAAATTTAAAGGGCCGGAATTTGAAGCAGAGTGTAGTACGATCTTGCTGCCGCCTACTTACATTTCGCGTAAAGATCACAAAGACAAGATAAGAGAAATTAGCGCTCTTATGGAGGTATATAGGCATTCTTTTTTTTCTCGTTTTATTTGGGAGTGGAATAGGAAAGTAAATGCCTGGTAGTGGTACACTGTACCCTCCGCCACGCACCTTACGGTGAGTTCCGGAGTATGTATGTAAATGTAGATATTTCAAGTTCTGAAATAAACGTGACAAAAATATGATTCTATGTAAATTAAAGTTTGTTCAATATACACCTACGCGGTCTTACCAAAAATATTCTTCTTTTCCTTGCCGAGCTTGGTTTTTGACATTTTTATTAGAGTATTCATCGGTCTAATGATCCCAAAAAGCGTGTTCAAATGTTTGTTAAGCTTATAGGACTTAACTACGGGCTCAGAAGTCCATAAACTTACAAACTACTATAAACTAACTTATAAACAAAAGCATCCACGCCCGAGGGACGATGCGAACCTAGCGGGAGGCCGCGCGATCCGCCACATGGCGCTCCAGACCGCGCGGCTGCTCCGGCGCGGCACCAGCAATAATACCCCTTACTCATTGTTGACTCTATTCAGTAGCAAAACCATTGCTAAACCAGAGTGTCTACCTCGTTACAAAATTGGTTTTGACATTCAAACGGAATAAAAGCACATTGCAATTACATCAAATCAATAGAAAATAAGAAATACAATAATTACAAGAGTACAAACGACAAGAGAAAAGTAAACCATCACATTACAGCACATGTTGCATGTATAAATGAATGAAACGTGGCATTTGTCACTGTGTTGCTGTGTCACGGCGTGAGAGCAAAGCAAACAAACTCCCATCCGAATTCACAGTGACAGGATGCGATTCCCCGTGGAGCGTGCAACGTGACGCGCTGGCCTTACGAGCAATGCGCGCGCTGCTGGCCGCCATTGTGTGTCGCGGCTGTGATATCCCACCTCGCGCATGCGCGTGGGCCTACAATGCCGATGCTAATTGCGCACTTAGCCTGCCCGCTGCCCGCCGCATTGCGAGCCTCCTTTGTCCGGCGAGGGCCGATCGCAGGAAGTCCAAATGGAGGCGCGCTGTTTACACAATATCACTTGTCCGGCCCGTCACAAGCTGAAAGCGCTCCGGGTTACCCGCCTCACGAACTGCACGGCTCTTTACGTAACGGGGGCCGAAAAAGTCTGCCCGCGCTACGTGACTGCTGGCCTTTTACACGTCTCGCGCTAAAATTGAAGTAGCTGCGGTTGCTTACAAATAAAATTGCAGCTATTCAGCCGTAACCACTTACTTCGTATGGCTAATATTTCTGCTATGTGTCGTTCAGCCACCATCGCACAATACTAACAAGGAGACAAATGTTCAAATATTCAAATGTTCAAATGTTTGTAAAGTCTATGGGACTTAACTACGGGGTCATCAGTCCCTAAACTTACAAACTACTTATGAACTAGCTAATCCTAAGGACGGCACAAATATCCATGCCCGAGGGGGATTCGAACCCCCGACCGTAGTGGTCGTGCAGACTGTGACTGTAGCGCCTCAATCCCCTCGGCCACCGCGGCCGGCTAACAAGGAGACCACATGGGTATTGAATTTTAGAATTTCTTAATATTCATGGTACGTGAAGATCGGAACTTAAATCACAATCAGCCAAATCCATTCGACGCAACTCCCAAAAATTCTTGAGAAAATCGACTTTGAAGTTTTGGAAAGTACACGTAAGTACTAATAATTAAAAAAGTTGCAGCATCTGTAGGTGTAGCTCAGGTGGTAGCAGTCTGCTCTTAAAACTGTATGGTCGGTGGTTCGAGTCCTTTCGTGACAGATTTTTTTTTTTAATTTTATTTTCGTTGTCTTCGAATACTTACACAATTCTAATATCTAATGGTAATTTTGTGAAGTGTACGTATTTTTGTATATTCGTATTTTTTTTTACATTTGATAGAAGGTTGTTAATAATGATAGTTTCAACCAAAAAATATAAGTTAAATTTTTTACATTATTGGATTCACTGTCTGTTGACGACGGTAGTCTTTAATTGTTCAGTTTGTAAAGAGATACGACACTGTTTTTTAAAAGTCATCCCCATAGCTACTAATGACTTTCCAAGCAGCTAACCTACTCAACCATCGTTTTACGTGACGACAATGTTTTCATCTCGTCTACATACACATAAATGAAAACTGACACAACACGTGGAATTAGAGATCCCAATATATATATATATATATATATGTTGTTGTTGTGGTCTTCAGTCCAGAGACTGGTTTGATGCAGCTCTCCACCCTACTCTATCCTGAGCAAGCCTTTTCATCTCCTCATAAGAACGACAACCCACATCCACTTGAATCTGCTTACTATACGCGTCTCTTGGTCTCCCTCTGCGATTTTTACCCCACACACTTCCCTCCAACGCTAAATTCACAATTCCTTGATGTCTAAGAATGTGTCCTACCAATCTATCCCTTCTTTTAGTCAAGGTATGCCAGAAATTTCTTTTCTCCCCAATTCGGTTCAGTACCTCCTCATTAGTTACGCGATCCACCCACCTAATCTTCAGCATTTTTCTGTAGCACCACATTTCAAACGCCTCTATCCTCTTTCTGTCCACACTGCTTATCGTCCATGTTTCACTCCCATACAAGGCAACACTCCATACAAATGCCTTCAGAAAGGACTTCCTTAGGCTTAAATCAATATTCGATGTTAACAAATTTCTCTTTTTCAAAAACGCCTTTCTACCCATTGCCATTCTGCATTATATATCCTCTGTACTGCGACCATCATTTGTTATTTTACTGCCCAAGTAACAAAACTCATCTACCTCCTTTATTGTTTCGTTACCTAATCTAATTCCTTCAGCATCACCTGATTTTCTTACACTGCACTCCATTACCCTAGTTTTGCTCTTGTTAATGTTCATCTTATATGCACCTTTCAGCACACTGTCCATTCCGTTCAATTGCTCTTCCAGGTCCTTTGCTGTATCTGACAGAATTACTATGTCATCGGCAAAACGCAATGTTTTTAATTCTTCACCCTGAACTTTAATTCCCTCTCCAAATTTCTCCTTGCTTTCCTTTATAGCTTGCTCAATGTACAAATTGAACAACAATGGGGAAAGGCTACAACCCTGTCTTACTCCCTTTCCAACCACTGCATCCCTTTCATGCCCTTCAACTCTGACAACCGCTGTCTGGTTTTTGTACAAGTTGTAAATAACCTTACGCTCCCTATATTTTACTCCTGCTTGCTTCAGAACTTGAAAGAGTTTATTCCAGTCAACATTGTCAAAAGCCTTCTCCAAATCTACAAAAGCTAGAAATGTTGGTTTGCCTTTTCTTAATCTATCTTCTAGGATAAGCCGTAAAGTGAGTATTGCCTCCCGTGTTCCTACATTTCTCCTGAACCCAAACTAATCTTCCCCGAGGTCGGCTTCTACCAGCTTTTCCATCCTTCTGTATATAATTCGTGTTAATATTTTGCAACCATGACTTATTAAACTGATGGTTCTGTAGTTTTCACACCTGTCTGCACCCGCTTTCTTTGGAATGGGGATTATAACATTTTTCTTAAAGTCTGAGGGTACTTCACCTGTCTCATACATCTTACACACAATGTGAAACAATTTTGTCATGGCTGGTTCTCCCAGACACTTCAGTAGCTCTGAGGGGATATCATCTGCTCCAGGGGCCTTGTTTCGACTTAGGTCTTTCAGGGCTCTGTCAAATTCTTCCCTCAGTACAGCATCTCCTATTTCATCATCATCTACATCCTCTTCCCTTCCTACAATAGTGTCTCGAAGTTCATTTCCTTTGTAGAGCCCCTCTATATACTCTTTCCACCTTTCAGCTTTCCCTTCTTTGCTGAGAACTGGTTTTCCATCAGTGTCCTTGATATTGATAGAGCTGTTTTTCTTATCGCCAAATGTTTCTTTTATTTTCCGGTAGGCTGTATCTATTTTTCCCCTATTTATACATTCTTCTACATCCTTGCATTTGCCTTCTAGCCATTCCTGCTTAGCCATTTTGCACTTCCTGTCAATCTCATTTCTTAGTCGTCTGTACTCCATTTTGCCTGTTTCATTTACTGCATTTTTATACTTTCTCCTTTCATCGATTAAATTTAGTATCTCCTGTGATATCCAAGGATTTTTTGTAGGTCTTGCCTTCCTACCTATTTTGTCCTCTGCTGCCTTCACTATTTCATCTCTCAATTTTACTCATTCCTCCTCAACTGTTTTATTTTCCCCCGTTTCCGTCAATTGTTGCCTGAAGCTCCCTCTGAAATTCTTAAGAACTTCAGGTTCCTTCAATTTATCCAGGTCCCATCTCCTTATTTTCCTACCTTTCTGTAGTTTCTTCAGTTTCAGCCTACAGTTCATAACCAACAAGTTATGGTCAGAGTCTATGTCTGCCCCTGGTTATGTCCTACACTTCAAAATCTGGTTCCGAAATCTATGTCTTACCATTATAAAATCTATCTGGTATCTCCCGGTGTCTCCTGGTCTCTTCCACGTATACAACCTTCTTTTGTGATTCTTAAACCAGGTGTTTGTTATAACTAAATTATGTTCCGTGCAAAATTCTACCAGGCGACTTCCTCTTTCATTCCTTTTGCCCAGACCATATTCACCTACTATCTTCCCTTCCCTTCCTTGTCCTACTACCGAATTCCAGTCTCCCATAACAATTAAGTTTTCCTCTCCCTTAATTGTCTGAATAATTTCCTTTAGCTCCTCATATATTTCTTCGATTTCCTCATCATCGGCAGAGCTAGTTGGCATATAAACCTGTACTACTGTTGTCGGTGTTGGCTTCGTATCTATCTTGACAATGATAATGCGGTCACTGTGCTGGTCATAGTAGTTTACCCGCATTCCTATTTTCTTATTCATTATCAATCCTACTCCTGTGATACCCCCCACTGATTTTGTATTTATAATCCTGTACTCACCTGACCAGAAATCCTGTTCATCCTGCCACCGAACTTCACTAATCCCCACTATATCTAATTTCAACCTATCCATTTCCCTTTTTAAATTTTCTAATTTTCCTACTCTATTAAGGGATCTAACATTCCACGCTCCGACCCGTAGAATGCCAGTATTGTCTTTCCTGATGATCACATCCTCCTGAGTAGTCCCCGCCCGGAGATCCGAATGGGGGACTATTTTACCTCCGGAATATTTTACCCGAGAGGATGCCATCATCATATGTTCATACAGTAGAGCTGCATGTCCTCGGGAAAGGTAACGGCTGTAGTTTCCCCTTGCTTTCCGCCGTTCGCAGTAGCTGTGTGGCAAAGCCACATTAGCTGATGTTACAAGGCCAGCTCAGTCAATCATCCAGACTGTTGCCCCTGTAACTACTGAAAAGGCTGCTGCCCCTCTTCAGGAACCACACGATTGTCTGGCCTCTCCACAGATACCCCTCCGCTGTGGTTGCACCTACGGTACGGCTATCTGTATCGTTGAGGCACGCAAGCCACCCCACCTCGGCAATGTCTGTGGTTCATGGGAGTATATATATATATATATATATATATATATATATATATATATATATATAATACTATTTCAACTTATTTCCAGTGGAAAGTACCATAAATATAAAGAAATTATAAAATCCTATACCGTGTGGTCTCCTTGTAAGACAACTAGACTGTCCCCATTCTACACTTATATATGAGAATGTTCAGTGTAGTAACGACTGTATCATCCTTCTGGGATTTGGTTTTTTAGAGAAGCCATTGAATTCGGCTGGGGAGTAATTTAATTAATCCGAATGATGGTTTGATTCTGGATAAAAATAGGAACGCGGCACTCATAATTGTACGCAATCTGCCGTCGATGTTAACCACAGATTATGATTATATACAATTTTCATGGAGGGCACTACAGTCTTATACATCTTTCCCTTACGCTTACTCAGTGTAGAAGGTGGACGCAAACACTCTGCCGACAGTCTGGTTGTCTTAGTATCGGTCTGATGATGGCTGAACGATGATGGTGATCTGTGATCTGTAAACAAGTGACGTCTAGTCATGTCCGTAGTTATGAGTCTTGAGGCACTGCGGAACCGTCTTGATATCATGGGCTCTAAAATACATACCTTACAAGCTGTGCGCCTTTGTTCAGTGAAATAGTTCATATTTCTTACGGTATGCTATTTAGAGCCCATGTTTACTGAAGACTCCCGACAAAAAGAGGCTTGCTTCGATTCGACTATCGATATTTCTATCCTGGTGTGGTCATTAACTTCCAGTATCTTCTGCACATCTTAATATCAATTCACTAACTAAATATATTACAAAATGAGAGATTGTGGACTATTTCATGTACAAAAATGATCTTTAAAGAATATTTCAAAGAATTGCAAAGTTATTTGTCGGGTATACGTTCATATGTTAACTTAATTTCGTACCAGGAAAATGAGCATCTCGGAGGAAATGGAAAATATCGTCCGTGGTCAAACGTGGGAAAACGGGATCCTATATACAACGACACAGTTCAAGATCTGATATTTCTTCATTAACTTCAATGCATTATTCTTATAGTATAAAATAAATAAAAGTTAAGTTTGTCAATCTCGAAATATCTTTATTATTCTTTAAAAACTAGTTTATACTGTAATTTTATACAAAATTACCGCAACTTCTCCTTTTGTAATATACTTTGTTAGTGAAATGACAGAAACATGTTAAATGTTATCGATTTGTACTTCTTTAACGTATTTTACTATATTGAATATAACATCCATTGCGAAGATCGCAATAGTTCTTAAATTTAAATTATAGGGTATAATGTGACTGTTAAAAAACCCGTAGAACTGTTAGAAAACTCGTAGTTACACCAATACACATTCAACAACGGGCAGTATCAAGAGGCTGACACATTACGTTCAACACAAGAAAATTAAATATTAATTTCCGTTAATCGTTGCTAATTTTCACCCATTTTTACTCATACTATTATTTTTAAAGATATAATGAAATATTAAACAGATACAAAAATATTGAATATCACATCCATTTCGAAGATCGCAATACTTCTTAAATTTAAATTATAGGATCAAATGTAACTGTTAGAAAACCCGATTAAAAGTAATAGATAATTTTTCCAGAATTTTGGAGCGTATTGTACCTGCCCATATATCAATATTTTGAACAGTTGGACACAAAGTAACCTGCCCCCCCTCGCCTTAAAAACTTGGTAATGAGAGAGTTAATATACGGCCTAGGCAGTAGCAGTACCAGCAGAATAAAACAAAAACGGAAAGTTCTATCTAGTATTTTGTACATGGCAGCAACTGTTATTTAACTGGTTTTTGAAATAGCAGCAAGAAGTCGGAATTAAATTGGCTTTAATATGACCGGTTTAGGACAGTTGGTTCTCTTGTTTAAACATAAATTGACATCCTTATGTGTGTCCTTCAACCATGGAAGGAAAGAATCTTGGAGTTTAACGTCCCGTCGACAACTTGGTCATTAGAGACGGAGCTTACGCTCGGTTTTCTGTGAAAGGATGGGGGAGGAAATCGGCCGTGCCCTTTGAAAGGAACCATCCCGGCATTTGCCTGGAGTGATTTAGGGAAATCACGGAAAACCTAAATCTGGATGGCCGGAGGTGGATTTGAACCACCTTCCTCCCGAATGCGAGCCCAGTGTGTTACCACTGCGCCACCTCGCTCGGTTCCTTCAACCATGTTCAGACGGAACACGAAAGGGTGGCATTACAGGAAAGCAAATTTAATTGTAAGTTGTTGCCTACTATTTCAAACACCAAAGTTATTTATGCCTCTTAACGTGTTCCAACGTCCTGAGAAAGCCGCAGCGGAGTGGCCGAGAGCATTCAGGCGCTATGCTCCGATGCGCGAGGCCGTTCGGAGGTTCGAATCCTCCTTCGGCCATTGATGTTTGTGCAGTCTTTAGTATAAATTAGTTTATAAGTAGTTTGCAAGTTTAGAGACTGATGGCCCCGCAGTTAAGTCCCATAAGCTTAACAAACATTTGAATTTTATCTGGCTCGGACAGAAGGATAACCGCGTCACTGTTGTTGGCAGACGTGGACTGCAGCGGCAGCGGAGGCGTGTGCAAGGACGACTCGAGCAGCCTGGACGGCTCAGACCAGCCCAAGTTCAGGCGCAATAGGACCACCTTCAGCCCCGACCAGCTGGAGGAGCTCGAGAAGGAGTTCGAGAAGAGCCACTACCCCTGCGTCAGCACCAGGGAGCGCCTCGCGTCCAAGACCAGCCTCTCGGAAGCCAGGGTTCAGGTGAGAAAACGTTCCCTTCCCTGATAACCAAAGCACCCTCCCGTAGAAACTCTACATCTGACACTACCCTTCTCACACACTGCCTTCCCTAACAAACGAAATTTTAGAAGTCCGTTTATGTACGATCTTCTCTTCAAACTACTCTATCTGACACTGCCCTTTCAAAATATTGCTTTCCTCACTAACCAAAATTGACGTACGCACTTCCTATTGAAATATTCCATCTGATACTATCCCTTAAAAATATTGTCTTTCCAACCAAAATCAGTTCATTTACGGACATCCCATCAGAACACTCTCTGTGACACTGCCTTCACAAACATTTCTTTCGTAACTAACGAAGATACTGAAATCGGTTTATGTATGCAGCCTCCATCGAAACACTGCATCTGACGCTGCCATTCACAAACTAACCAAAATCCATAAAGTCCGTGATTGTATGAACCCACAACCAAACACTGAAAATGTCACTGCCCTAGAAAAACATTTTCTTCCAGAGTAATCAAAATTCCCTCATAAATAAACCACAATAAAATAAAAAATCCGTCCGTGCACGTATGCTCCTTAACATCGAAATTGACATACGTCTGCCAAATTTCATGATCGGTTAAACTGTGTCAAAGACTGAAGTAAGATACCTTTCCCATGCGCAGTCTAAATGTTATGTAGAAACAGACCTTTCTCTTATTTTGAAGGTTAAAGGTGCAAAATTTCATTAAATCGGAATTTAAATTGTTGTAAAATACTCTTTTAATGTACCCTTCGCCACGCACCACTAGAAGTCTTACGTTAATAGTAACCTCTCTCTTTGTTTCAAGGTCATGTTTGCAGTCCTTCATGAAGATCGGAATAAAACTGGAGAGTATGTTTTAAAGTGCTCTCCGCCATGCACTGTAAGAATTATTATGTAGACAGTGCCGTTCCTTGTTATTTTGAAGGTCCAGTTGGACGAATGATATGGCAGTGCATAAAATACGACTCCAATCCGAACAAAATTAACAATTTCAATTTTTTAGATTTTTCAGCACCACATACAGAATCCACTTAGGAATTACTCAAACACATTCATAAGACTTTCAGAAAAGTCGATCGACCGGTTTGAGAGATATAAAGACGTAAATAAATATGAATGCGTGAAAGGAAATGCTGTAATTATTCTTATTCTTCTGTTCAAAAGAACCTTCCCATACATCTCGAATAACTGAAAAAAAAAAAAAAAAAAAATGCCGAATTAGTCCAGCCGTTCTGATGCTCGATGCGTAGCAACACATTTAGTCATTCATTTTTATTTTTAGATTGTCATTCCAGGTGACCAGTGTCGGGTAGATTTCTTTCTCTGTATTAACCACAATTTTACGGATTATCTGCAAATCGTTGATGTTATTATTGTTGTTCTGCTTCACAGACCCACATCCAGAACTCCCCTCGCACACCCACCCTTACTATTATCAGTACTTACTATTGTCAATAATTATGATACAGTCACGGGTGCAGTCGGATAAACTAGGAACAACTTCATTTGTCGAATACAGATGTTAGCTTTTATGTTAAAATACATTTACAATCAGGTTAATTTACTTCTGAAGTGTCTCAATCATAATAAATTCAATATATATGTTTTCATGTTGGGTAACCATTTCCTCTAAGTAATGTTGAAGATTATTAAAGATTTTTGCTCAATTTTAGCAAGAAGAAAAAGTGCTTACCTGAATTATTTTTGATTCAAAGTAAATTCTACTATTTAATATAGCATTCAATATCCAACTCAGTACAAAATATAGTTATGCATCTTGTTTCATTTTCTAAGAATTCATCACTGTTACAAAAATACGTCCTTACTTGTTTAAGATGTGTAACTCCTGAAATTTGTAAGCTACTGCTTGGGACAGATATCAGATAAAATTAACCCACAAATGTACTCGTGTTTTCAAAACTGCATCAAAATATAAAATTCTTTTATGACTCTTTTACGAAACCTATTTTCGAATGTATATTTCCTTTTTGAAGATTTACTAATAACGATAACTTTAAGAAGTGTCTTGGCTGGCGTAAATTAAAAATATTCAGTAAAAATTATGGTTTTCTAAATTTATGATCCTAGTTGTCAGACATGTAAGCTAGTCATTACATATTTAAGAAACGGCAAATACTAAATGTGGGCTGCGTTAAACTCATTACGAAAAAATCTTAGTAGTTCATGTTCTGAAAAATGACATAAAACCTCCTATGAAGTATCCGGAACATCATTTCAGTAGCTGATTACATCTTCACATTTGAGGGAATGCACGGTAACTCATTATAATCGCGACGCAGAATTCTAATGAGGATTACGTCGTTACAGATTCTGGGGATGTAAACACATGTATCTAAATTTCTTTTCGTTCATACGAACTGCGAATGACAGGTGGCTATGTGTTTAATAGAACACAGTATCTGAGAATACCTAATCTGTGTTACGCAAGTAATCTATAGTCATCTCAATGATCAACTGTATCAAGAACACTGTATCGTACGAAGGCTTCCGAAACTTTATTCGATTTTCTTTTCTTTGATTTTTCTTATCAGCCTCTACTATGAAGATTAAATCAGCCAGTCTGATATGTTAACGGTTGTGGATCGTCTTATATTCAATGGAATCTCGATAAATTTATTTTATGTATTTCTGGCTCATGGGGCGCAAATGCTACCGTTATCGGTTTCAGCTTATTATTAATTTGTTATCAGACGATATGAATCCTTTCCAGCACGTAACAGCTCGTTAATTGAACCGGCTTGAAATGTTACACACAATGCCTAGCTTTCATAACCTGTGTTATGAAATAAAGATTTTTTCCTGCAACGAGTAGTGTTAGAAATGACATATCATCTAAAAGTTTGCGGCTGGTTTCATTGTTTTCTCCTAGAGAGTCACAGTTCGTAGTACTAGATGAGAAGTAATGCTGTACAAATTCGGAATCCAAGGTAAACTGTAGATTCGACATGAATAGCTAAACAAAACAGGTGAAAGGCGATGCTATAACATCTGAAATAGAACCATATTTAGAAAATCACTGCAGTGGTCTACCTTACGTATGAGCTAATATCATTTTTAAGTTCGTGTTTCAAAGTTTTGTACATCAAACGTCTAGGTTTCATAGGTGACGCCTTGTGGAATACCATTTTTGCTGACCATTCCTAGCGAAGATAGACGTATTTTATAACTGATTATTCCCTGCGATAGCAAGAAGAAGCCACTCAGTGATGGTTGTATGCAATGTGTGTTGCGTATAAGCCAGAATTCTACACTGGGTGGAAGTTAATTCGCTTAAGCGGTGCGTGTTTCAACTATACGACTACTATTTTAGCGAAATTCACGTATCAGGGTGATTTCTAATCTCTGAACGCAGCGAATCGGACGTCTTGCTCAGAAAATGCCTACTCTTCGAGGAATAAGGCCATGTTTTGATGAGCCATTCATTCGTCACTTTGGATTCCATATCTCTAACTTGTGCTCTACGACAACAAAATGATTTTTATGACTATTGAAATTAGCAGAAATAGTCGTAAAATATTGCTTTTATTTTTAGCACATCGAATTCAGCTATATAGTTACCATCCAGAGTGCTGAAGCACAAATATCACAGCTAGTCATAAGTGCAGCACATAATAAGAAATATAAATGTGAGACATTTCATGTAATACAGATTTTCAGTTAGATAATATTTTAAGGTGTCAGGTACTAGTTAACTTGACATCTAAAAAAATTATCTAACTGAAAATATGTATTACATGAAATGCCTCAGATTTATATTTGTCAAATTGTATTTGTCTTAAGACTAGTCGTGATATTTGTAGTTCAGCACTGAATATGTTACGTTGTAACTGATATCGATTTGCTATAATTGAGAGCAACATTTTACGACGATTGCTGGTCATTTCACTGTTCATAAAATAAATATATCAGTGTCACAGAGGAAACAGCAGTATCATTCTACACACAATGCAGTATTATTTTTAAACCGGGAGTGTACAGTGTTTAGCTTACCTTGGGCCACACTGGAAGAAGACGACAGTTTGAAGGTCCCACGTAATATACCTATCACTATCCTTTACGAGGGGAAAAAGGTAGTAATTAATTATGAATCAATTACAATTAATTAGACATTTCACTTCGAACTAATGATTTCTTTCTTATTTTTTATTACCGATCGTGCAATACATGGTAACGTCTTCCGCAGCAACAATAACTTCTTTGAGCCACAAAGATACCCCTGGTTTAAATACTAACAGAAAATTTATTTTAATGATTCAACACGAAAAACTTTTTCCATTATTTTGTAAATAAAACTACCGTTTGCCTGCAAAGCGTGTGTGTTGCGTACTAATGCACGTACTTATTGTTCAAAAACTATGCATTTCCTAAACAGGCGAAGTTCACCACCGACTTCTCAGAATCAAAACAGACGTGATATGAATACAACTCATACAGTTGAAATAACTACCGTATAAAATTTCTTATTCGTTTCTAAAAATTCTATGTTAGTTTTTCTTCTTCTTCTTGCAATATCATTATTACGTTTTTCTTGTTTAAAGTACCTTTGTCAATGTAATAAGGCACCTTCATAATTAGTTGTTGGTAGGCCTTAATTATTCAGCGAAATCTCGCTGTTCCAGAGGTCATGAATACGTGAAACAGGGCCCTACCATCGATGGAAACATCAGCGAATACTTTGTCTCTAACATGCCCTGTTCCGTGCTCTGCATCTTTAGATGTTTTATGGAAAGGCTGTGGAACACTTATATTGCACGTCGTCAATCTTTCACTGCGTCTAGCGTTAATTAACTGGAAGTATAAATCTTATTTTCTTAACATATATAAAAATTGAGGGATTGTGCCTATATTTCGCTCTGCAGCCGAAACTACACATCGCAAACGAATAGTATTTGTATTTGTTGGTAGGTATCAGTCTCCCATTGTGCAGTATGGTAGTAGAGGTTTGGTAACGATAAGGGGGTGGAAGATATGGGAGTTGGAAGTTAGCGACTTATAAAATTCTATGTTTCGATGTCAATATTTTGCTCTTCAGAAAAAAAAAAAAAAAAACTACACAATAGAGACGAACGATCTCTCTGTGTTGTTATAGCACAAAGTCTCCCGTTGTACACCATAGCAGTTCCGTGTCGATAGCTATAAGATGGTGGATGATATAGTGGTTGAATGACGTCAGCTTATATAAAATTAGGACTGAAGACCATCGATGACTTCTGACCATCTTTTGACACTAAAAAAGCAAAGTGCTTATATACAGCGAAACGTGATGCACATTATTCAGTTGTTTTTCTGCAACAAGCGTACGAATAAAGAAAAAAAAGTGCATAGTGAAGTTTCAAAAGTAAAACTACCAAGACAATGCCAAAGCGTAAGAACGAAATTTTGCGTTCTCTATCCGTTTCTAAAAGACAGAAAACGGTAGTGAAAAGTAAATATACAGCCAATAGGAACTTGAAATTTGTAACCGTTGTTTATCTTACGCTGTAGGCATAAGCGATTTTTCGATATTCCCATCTGTAAGGGAGTGAAATAGGGGATGAACGGTTTTTTTGTAAATACGTTGCTCTTCAGGCAATTTTGAAGCAAGAAATACAAAAATTCGGATTTAGATTTTTGATTGACACTTTAAAAACATGTGTTTCCATATTTTGTGGAAATTCAACCTTTAAGAGGTTGAAATAAGGTTAAAACGTTTTAGGGTGTTAGTAAGACTATTATGATGCTAGAAATATGAAAATTTGCGTTTGGAAGCATGGTTAGAATCTAATATATATGTATAAATTTACAAACTACTTATGAAGTAGCTTATACCAAAGCCAACACACACATCCATGCCAAAGGGGGGATTCAAAGTCCCACCCGGAGCGCCCATTCAGACTGTGACTGGCGCGCCGCAGATCGCTCGGTCACTGCGGCCGGCGGGGGATGTTTCGAATTCTGTCATCAGTCATTAATTAGAGAGCGGCACGTTGTATCAAATTACTTGATTAGGAAAGCATTTTTAAAAGCTAAATCTGTGAAAATTTATAAGTAGAAACAACCAATGCAGACCATGCAGTCTATGCGTGCGAAGCAGCGGGAATTAAGCTAGTTATATATACTCATAAATTACAAGGGGGTGGAACAAGCAATGATGTGCTCAGAGACTCACAGCAGCTTACAAATTTCAGATACTTAGTGTAATTGTAATTGCAAACGTAGGCTTCCGCGGCTGTTGTCACTATCAATAAAATTGAAGACCGCCTGCAACGGTGGCCGAAATTGTCGGCAGAGTTTTATAAAATGACGACGCGGTCTCATACCCGGAAGAATTTTATTGATTGTAATTGAATCGGTCGGTGGAGAAAAGAACTAAGTCACTTTTTGGTGATTTTCAATTTTTTACAGAATTGTAGTCAACAGACCAAGATACACCTTACTGTGATGAAAGGAACTATGTTTGGCTTCTTCCTGTGGGAATAACATGAGGTCGATTTTATACGTGCTGAGGAGAAAGGAATCAAGTCAGTGACTTAGTTCCTTTCTCCGCCGCACGTCGCATCCCATCAGTAGATTTTACTATCAGCGAGCTTGTACTACACCAGCTACATGCTAAATGGCGTTGGTCTGCAGCATGCAGGTGTAGAAAGCGCAACAAAACAGTAACTTGGCGCCAACTTCGTCAGGTGTAACGATTATTGTCGAGTGTTGTAAGTGATTGAATACCGTCTTACTAAATGTCAAAAGGACATGTGTGGAAGAAATCCATACATATCAAAAATTACGGAAAATGTGATAAATTTGATAGTACCCAGTATCACAGCGTTCCCACTGAAAGAAACTCACTATGCTGGAAAGGAAAGGAAATATCTAGATGCAAGCTTGGATCTGAAAACTTTGCTCCAAATGTTCCTTAAGAAATATCCAGACGTAAATGTGAAATACGACTTCTATAGGAAACATTTTCATGATAATTTCTAGTAGTGCGAATCTATATAAAAATAATTGAAAATATTTTCAGAAACTGATGAAACACATTCATGGAGAAGACACTGAGATTTGTTTATGAAGAGATTTTGAAATGGCTAACTTCAAGTGATAACTCAGTGTGATATGAACTATTCCGACCTTTGAATGCTATTACATAGTCGTTTTCATGTTCAGCTGAAAATAATTTACCAATAAATTTGAGCTTTAATCCAGAAATGTGCATCTTTGAATGTATTATACTCTCGAAAAGTACTAATTCCTTCGTTGACTGGGGAAAGGAACTATATTACAAATTTCAATTTTTTTTTCAGAAGATACTTTGTAGAATATATAAAAATTATTTTCATTCACAGTATGTGTGGTTGGAGTACAACAAATGTCGAAATTGTCAATCCAATCTGTTAAATAAATATTGTTGAAACGAGATAGAAGTTGGAGTACAACAAATGTCGAAATTGTCAATCCAATCTGTTAAATAAATATTGTTGAAACGAGATAGAAGGGCTGGCCGGTACTTACCATTGTGCTGTACCGCCGATAGTAACACAAATGAAAAAAAAAAAAACAGAAAAAAAAGGGGACAAAGGGACAAGCTTTCGGACAGAGTTCTTCGTCAGGGTGGGAGAGAAGGGAAGAATAAAGGATTCCCGAAACACCACCTTCATGACCTAGGTCGTGAACCACCTTTTCCTTCTGTTCCCATCCTTTATTCTTCCCTTCTCTCCCACCTGACGAAGGAACTCTGTTCCGAAAGCTTGTCCCTTTGTCCCCTTTTTTCTGTTTTTTCATTTTGTGTTACTATCGGCGGTACAGCACAATGGCAAGTACTGGCCAGCCATTCTATCTCGTTTCAACAATATTTATCATCTCTGAGGAGAATTTTCATCATTAATCCAATCTGTTAAATAGTTAAACAATAAAGCAGTTTTTGTCTCTCCTGAAAAGTACAAAAAAGTGACATAGTTCCTTTCTCCACCGACCGATTCAATTGTAATGTCTAGTTGTTAGCTAGTAGTTATTTGTTACAGCTGAGATGTTCACGTAGTTTTTCATTGACTCCCAGGTTTGGTTTTCCAACAGACGAGCCAAGTGGAGGCGCCACCAGCGCATGAGCCTCCTAAAGCGCGCGTCGCCGGGGGGCCCGAGTGCGGCGCCGCCGCCGCCCCCGCAGGCGACGCGGCCCCCCGGGCTGGCGCCCGCGCCCCCGCCCCCGCCCCCGCACCCGCCAGCCCCCTCCCGGCAGTCCCCCTCTGCCTTCGGCGACCCTGGCTCGCCGGCCACGGCGCCCGCTTCCAGCCCTGCTGGCCGGTGCACGCCTTCGGCCCAGCTCAGCTCCTACTGCAGCACTCACCAGCTGCAGATGGGCGGCGAAAACAGCGCTTTTAGGGCGCTGCCCGCCCGCGCCGCCGCGCCGCCCCCGCAGCTCTCGCCGTCGCCGCCACCCCCGCCGCCCGACTGCCGCTACGACTCGTCCGACTCCGAGGAGATCAACGTCAACGACGACTCGGACGACGACGACTTCCGCAGGGAGCCCCTCCGTCCAGAGGGCGCCGCGATGGTCAACGGCCGCCGGGAGGCCGAGATGGATGCGGGGGCGGAGGCGGCCAGGGATGCGTGGGAGGCGGCGGGGCAGCAGCCCCTGCAGCTCACCAAGCACGACCGCGACCGGCTCTAGGCCGACACGGCTCCCCAACGGGGCGCCCGCCAGCCGATCTTCAGACACGGACAAGTAAGCTGCAGAGGGTCCCTCGCAGTATCTACAGCCTGCGCAGCCACCCAACTGTACGGACACCCCCTATCGGAGCAACGAGAAGACTTCGCAGCTCTTCACTGTAGGAATCACCTATTGTGTTGCTTGTCTCAAAGAGGAGCCCTGGTGCATGTGCTGAATGGCAGGTGAAATCAGCAACAGAGTGGAGTATTCAAACAACTTACGGGTATGCTGCCGGGTGACGTCGTCGACAACCGCCGATATTTCGGCAGGAGGACACTCTGCCATTCTCAAGGCACAACTGCACTTAAGGAAGCAATGTACAAGCGTATTTAATACCTCTGTTTGCCTTACGCCGGTGGTATTTCCAACAAGATTGGTCGTACTTAGCGGAAATATGATGTGAAACGTGTTTTTCGACCACCTTCTAAGATAAAGGCCCTGTTCGGGTCCGTAAAGGATGATCTTGGTTTGCGTAAGGCAGGTGTATATCGTATTCCTTGCAGTTGTGGCATGTCATATATTGGTCAGACAATCATGACTGTGGAAGACCGGTGTATTGAACATAAACGTTACACGCGCTTACAACAGCCAAACAAATCCGCTGTTGCAGAACACTGTCTTGACACCGGTCATCCTATGGAATACAACAACACGGAGATCCTAGCATGCACTTCCACCTATTGGGGTAGTGTTATTAAGGAAGCTGTTGAAATTAAACTAGCAAGCAACCTTATAAACAGAGATGGTGGTTTTTGTTTAAATTCTGCTTGGTCTCCGGCACTGTCTCTCGTCAAAAAACAGAGGGATAAAATTAATGCTGCCACACCTGTTGATTAACAGCCACTATCGATATTTTTGATGTTTTGTCATCTTTGGTTGTGTTGAATCTGCTGTGACTTGTACTGTGTGTGTTATCTCCCTTGTTTACACTTTGCAAACCGAGGTATTAAATACGCTTGTACATTGCTTCCTTAAGTGCAGTTGTGCCTTGAGAATGGCAGGGTGTCCTCCTGCCGAAATACCGGCGGTTGTCGACGACGTCACCTGGCAGCATACCCGTAAGTTGTTTGAACATTCATTACGCCGGGAAAAGTTAAAGTCTCACAGAGTGGAGTATATTTATGGAATTCTGTACACAAGCACCACAAAAAAATAAAGATTGAAAATTAAAATTGACTTCTATGATGTCTTGTGGAGGTGTGTAAAGAATAAAATCGCAACAGCTGTCAAGATGTGTTTATTCCGACACTACCGGTTGATTTGATTTGATTTTGCCAGGGAAGCCAAAACGGTTTTGGTCCAACCCGCCACTGCCCGCACCGAAACTAAGTTTATTGTGCGGTATCGCTCCCTGTATATCTAGTAAAGCCAACCAATGCCCCTGAACAGTGCAAGGAGTCCCTTTACCAGTTCTTTATTAGACACAATTTCTTCGGGTCTAGTTGTCCCAAATGTTCTGAGCCTTTTACTCTCCATTGCAATGCATTCGAAGATTAGATGTGATGCAGTTTCATCACCGTCATCACAGATCCTACATTTAGGGTCCTCTTCTCTTATTATTCCCATTGTATGTACGTGTTTTTTGAAATTCCCATGGCCTTTCAGCAATCCAACCGTGAGTCTAATTTCTCTCCTGTTCAGAACCATGATTGCAGAGCTTCTTTTAAAACATGGCTTTGGCATCATTACCTTGCCGTGTTTTTGTTGATGGACTTTGGTCCAATGTTCTACGTCCTGTCTTCTGAGCCAGTTACACAACACAACAGGGTGTTTTAACAAGGTACCCTGAAAGCTGGATGCTGTTCCAATTAATATGTAATCATTTTCTTATGTCATCCACCTGAACATGCATCTTTACTGATGAAAAACCGGTAGTGTCGGAATAAACACATCTTGACAGCTGTTGAGATTTTATTCTTTGCACACCTCCACCTAAGACATCATAGAAGTCAATTTTAATTTTCAATCTTTATTTTTTGTGATGATCGTGTAGAGAATTCCATAAATATGTGTTTAAGCTGTGGTTGCCCTTTTAAGAAAATTGAGAGTGGACTATGTTTCTAAGATTAGAACCACTGGACAATCTGTGCTAATGGAATAGATATGGATATATCGGGGAGTGTTTTCTGTATCCTTTAAAAATCTTACAGCAGCTATCAAGCTGTAGACGTACACCTGCTCAAGGAAACACGAGAAGTCTTTACACATTACTACCCTGTTGTGCTGTTCAGTGCCTCAATGGATACCACGGTAGGATGACAGGTCTCTAGAGGATACAGTGTTTAGAAGTGATTACCAAATTTATTTTCTATTAACTCTATCGGACCACCACGATTTTTCAAAAGCTAGAATTCAGTACAGATAATGAAATAAAGATACTGTAAAATCTTGTAAGTCAAAATAAAAGTAGTGATTTGTTTGTCCTGACTCATTTCGTTGACAGGTCCAGTAAAGGACGATCAACATGTGAATAATCCAAAATGGGACCTGTAAGTCGAATGTGACTGGACGAACATAGCCCTACTACTCGACTACTTTTCTTTGGAATACAAAGTGCAAATGCTGCAACTTCAAATGAAAGATTTAAAAACAGTAAAGGTTGATATTCTAGTCTAAACGTAAGCAATCAGAAGCTATAATGTAATGACATTACTTAAATTTTAAATGTTCGCACTCCATGAGTGTAATGAAAAATTTCTTTGTATAATGGAAATTTTAAAGCACAGGAATATCCGTACAGAATGTTCCCGTAAAATCACAAAAAGCCATAGATCTTAAAGGAATATACGTTGTGGGATCTCACTGCTTACCATCATCTGACTCCAGACATGTTCACTGCAGTTTTGTAATATGCTACGATAACAGCAGCAAAAAGAATCTCATTCCTAAACAGTACGTGTTTATATTGAAGTACAGTAATGCTAGAACACTAATTAAAGAAAAGGTCACACATCAGATAAACACAAACATAATGGAAATAGATTCAACCTTGATATTTTGTCACAAAAAATATATTTCTTCAGTAATTAATTATTTATTATTATGATTTATTAAAACAATTGTGTTTGTATACGATTTAGATTGTCACTAATCAATCAATCAATCAATCAACTAAGTCATATGTCTGAATATCATGTGCTCTTTAGTGGAATAAAATGTCCTTGTATTGAAGTAAACAATATTGTGATCTAAGTCTCTGTAGACACTAATTTTTTGAAACAATGTTCAGATGCTACTGGGAAACCACTGATGGTTTATTTTTCATTTTAAACACCTTGTTTGTTTGTTATGCAATATTTTGTTACGCGAGTGTCTTTGACAAATTTCCTGCATGAAAGATATCAATTTAGGTAAATATGTTTATTCTCTATGGAATACTAGGTTAAGCTGATATTCCAAGATGTTATCAGGATAAAAAAAATTCATTTCTTATATTAATAATGAGTTGCAACTTAATTACAAAAAAATAAACCTACACAAATTTTGTACCTATATTACAACCAAAATAGTGCTATGTCTGACGGCTGACTGTGAATCCATGTGAGGGAAGAGAGACAGTTTCATTATTTAACAAACAAGCATGATTTTGGATCCACATCCCATCCTAACGATAGGAACTGTTTGTTATGAGCATGATATAGATGGTTAAATTGAAGAACTTACCAGTTGGTCAGTGCTTGAACGATAAGCAATGTTTATTGTATCTGAACTTCAATTTACTGTACTGAAATGTAGATAAATGTAAATGTGCATCTGTAGACATGAAATATAGCAGGTTGTGAGTTATGTTTGCACGGCGAGTGATGTGTTTTGAAATTTCAAGCAACTTGCTGGTCCTCACAAAGACTATTTAAAATGTTCTTTTCTTCTTCACATTGTAAATAATATGTATTGTAAATGGTTTGTTCAATTATGTGGCTTCAATTTGTTATTTGTATTTCTTTTGTGTACGTTAAATGGAACAGAACTGTTACTATTAAATACAAGACGTAAGATACTCCTGTTGTTGTCTTTTCTCAAAGGTATTATTTAATTCTCTACAATTAGTTACTGTATTGAGCATTCACGACAATTACTGTCTGCATTTTTACGAATCTTATACCTGTAGAGTACGGTTGGATGTGTTTATTTTAACAGTGGTTTGGATTTAGGAAAGATATACACTGACTCATAACCACCAGAGTACCATAACATTGAATACCTCGTTAACAATTTATGACGGTCTTTAAAATTGATTTTGGTGTGTAAATAGATCGATTTGAGCAGTTTGTGTTATCAGGCCTTTCAGCTTCAAGTTATATATAATTTATTAAATGTTTAAATATCTTCAAGTGATTTTTGGTACCTTCAGTTTGAGTGTTATTTACTGGATGGCTAGTGAATGCTTTCGGATATCAGCAGTCTTACAGAATCATTCCTGTACACTAAATAGTTTGAATCACTTTGCCGTATGAATTCATTAGTTACACAAGTATATTTAGGTTTATCACTGAAAAAGTAGAATGTTGATTTAGGTTTAATGAACATTTCCTACTACACGATGTTTGTGCTTATGTGCCTGTGAGTGAAAATAAGTTACTGTGATTACCAAATAAGAAGGTGTTCTCAAATATCACGCGAAAATATTAAAATACTATAATACACTTTACAAATACAAAAAACTAACTTCTTTCATATAAAGCGTATGGTTATGAACTATATGTTTTATACATGACTGCATGTTACACTTTATTCACTTTACAGATGATTGTCATGTTGCTGTGTTAATAATGCCTGATTCTGGAGATTTTCATTGCATGGCGCCCAGATATGCATCATCGTAAAACATTAATGGAGGCCCAACAATATAACATGACTTTTTTCAAGAGAAGTGTCTCATCTTCAAATGAAATATTCTGAACACACAAATTTTTGGAAACTGTAGAAGGCAAGACCGTCGGACATGTCAATCTCCATCCGACGAATTTGACTTCTGCATTGCTGAGAAATTGACACTTCTGTTGAAATGATTTGGCCACTTTAATTTCCCTCAAATGTCCGACATTAACTTCATTATCTCCACTTGTTCATTTCGTATGTATTGTTAAAATCCACCTACAATTAAGCAGTACGACCACTCAACAAACAAACATATTAAAACACTTTGATAGCATACACCAAATATTTAAGTTACAAAAGCGTCATTATATAGACAAGGCACTAAACCAGCAGAATTATTAATACTGATATAGAACGTGGATTATGATTCATAAACACACGCTCACGCCGAGAGAGAGAGACATTGAGATACAGCTGCAAATTTTTTATTACAGGTTCTCATAAAAAAGGTCTTCGACCTGCATCTAATAAACAGATGTTACCAGAAACTTTTGAAAATTTAATAATTATTATTGAGTACATAAGATAACAGTGCATTCGATAGTTTGCCAAAACTTGTGTGGCATTTAAAATAACAGTGCTGGTTCTCGACTACACGAAGATTAGTAAGAACACACCGAAAGGTGAGTGTATCATATAATCATTATATCCAATACCCATTCTCTTACATACGAGGATTGGAACTTAAATAGTGGCAACTATTTATTCACAACCGATACAAAACCGTTACATGTTTGCACCTGTTACTGTCCTTCGAAGTAGTCACCAGCATTGGGTAGTACCTAATGCCAGCGATGAGGAAGGCGTAATATACCGTTAGCAGAGCCTGTTTCGTTGATGGTGCGAATGGAGCGGTCTACTGCCTGTCTAATCTCTGGAACAGTTCTAAAGCGAATGGCACGAAGTGGTTCCTTCATCTTCGGAATAAAATCAAAGTCACGAGGACTTAAGTCCGAGGAGTATGGTGGATGATACGTTACTTCCCTGTCCCATCGACCGAACAGAGCGGCTTTCGCTGTTAGTACTGTCTTGCAAACTGATGGGTGGGTTGCGCAGAAAGTATTGTCGCATCTTTCGCAAAGCTGGTCGCAGATGATGCTCCAAAAACGAACAGTAATACTATGCATTGACGTTCTGCCGTGGAAGAACTTAATGCGTTAGGATAACACCATCACTGTCGTACACGAGAATCACCATAACTTTCACTATACTGGGGCTCTGAGGTACTTTCGATTTTCGCGGCCACCCATAATGACGCCGTTCGTTGGATTGGCGTTTCAGTTCTGGCTCGTACGATGTGGCCCTTGTCTCATCGAGTGTTAGAGCGCGCGCCACCTAACTTGGCGGGTGAGGTCTGGATGCGCAGAAGCACAGGTAGGCCTCCTACGTCACGCCACGTGACCTGCTGGCCAATAGCCGTCAGTCAGTCGCTGCGCGCGGTCGAGTGCGTGTCGTACTGTGCGCAGCGACAACTGGTTTTGGCATTCTGCGTTGTGTTTTTTCGCGAGTTACTTCGGAGCATTCAGTTGACTATGAGTAGCAACAGCAAATCTCGACCTGTATTACACAAACAGGCAAGAGAAATAGTGTTTCGCGTATATCAATTCTTTCGACGGGAATCGGAAGCGGCTGATCACAAAGCCTCTACTTATTACCACGGTAAAAATTATTTTGTGGCAGTTAAGCTAGTATTGTGTAACTTTATACTATGTGTGCTTCCCTGGCAAAGGAATTGTAACACGATTTTTGTTCTTACTTGTGCTGTTTCGTTGTGGATTTTGTTTAAAGCTTGCTTTCCGGTTTCAACAGCTTTGACGATTTTGTTATGAACTCTATTAACGTTGAGTATTATCCGTTTCCTGTCTGTGCCTCGACGATCGTCTTTGCGGTGTGCGCAAGAAATCCTCATTATTTTATTGTTATTACAAGCTGAACATTCCACTGCAAAATATCTCTTTGTTTTATTTATGCACATGGGACATCTATTTTCACTTTTGAAAAAATTGTACGAAAATCGCTAGACAAAAATGTTTTACAAGAGCTTTTATTCATGGCCGATTTCGACAGTTCTTGGTTGCCATCATCTGATCTTTTTTGCATGGATTTCAGTATTTTTCATTTACCTGTACAGAATCAATTTTACAAAAAATAAATCAGGAAATGTGAAACACCTTGCTTTGATTAGTAAGCACTTGCTTGATGGGCATCAGTACAAAGACTGAACATGTGTCGCTTGTAACGTTTTTAGATAGTCACCTTGTCTTGTACAATGTCATACATATACAATTATTCTATCATTTCATATGATATGTCACTTAAGTCATTGATAGACTATTTTAATAACTGCTTCGAAAAATCCAGATTTCGAGATACAATTAAGGGAAAAATCTACAATTTGTCAGTTTCTAATTTATAACTCTTTTTTGTGTTCACAAATTTACTTTGAATTCGTAATCTGTCGTGAACGTCTAATGCGGTTCTTCAGTGATAATGGATAGAGTGATCTCCCTAGAAGAACTGTGTATATAATGTACAGATATTTCGTGTTAATCGAGTGAGCGACGAAATGAATTTCTGTGCCGCTCAGAAAATTTTGCCCTGCCGTGTAAACATGTTAGGTACAAGATAAAAAGACTCATAAATACTCGTGAATGCGCCACAGTTTTCCCAACAATCAAACGAGCGTTGTTTTCCTGCATTACACTTTTTATACAGCCTTGTATGTTCAAAAGTCGCAGCTTGACATTTCCTTGCGCTTGTATGCGGCCGTAACTTTAAAGCTAAGCGGCAGTCAGCAGCTGACTGCGGAATGGAACGGAGCGCAGCTAACGCACAGTCCGGCTACGCTGCGACAGCTGGTCCCCCCACCACTACACAGCTACCTGCGCAGAAGAGCCAGTCCACCCGCCAAGTTACGTGGCGCGCGCTCTAGAATACGGTGTAAGAAAGCCTCTCCTTCGCGCACATAGTGCTTCAAGTGTGTCTGAGCGGTTTCGTATCACATCCATTTATGCATTTCCGTCAAATCATGCGGAACTCATCATAATGCAATTTTTCACATGCCCAGGCACATTCAATCTTAATCCAACTCTGTTGTTCCTATTTCGGTCGGCCGCGGTGGCCGAGGTGACTGAGGCGCTCCAGTCACGGTCAGCACGGCCACTACGGTCGGGGGTTCGAATCCCCCCTCGGGCATGGATATTTGTGCCGTCCTAGTTCGTAAGTAGTTCATAAGTAGTTTGTAAGTTTAGGGACTGATGACCCCGTAGTTAAGTCCCATAGACTATACAAACATTTGAACATTTTTTTTTCCTATTTCGAAAAATTTGTGACAGCGTTACGTTCGACCGTTCGCTCACAAGTGACTGTTTTTCCCTCGATTGTGCGCACGCCAGTGATGTGGGACGGGCGATTCCGCAGGCCGCGGTGGCCGAGGAGACTGAGGCGCTTCAGTCACGGTCTGCACGGCCACTACGGTCGGTGGTTCGAATCCCTCCTCGGGCATGGATATTTGTGCCGTCTTTAGTAAAAGGTAGTTCATAAGTAGTTTGTAAGTTTAGGGACTAATGACCCCGTAGTTAAGTCCCATAAGCTTAACAAACATTTGACCTTTTTTTTTTTTTTTTTTTTTTTTTTTTTTTTTTTTTTTTTTTTTTTTTTTGAGCGGGCGATTCCATTTGCTGGGAGGTAAGGTAGGTATGCCAACAACGTGTGCTGTCAGCGACAATAATAATGCCACTGCATAGTGTCTCCACAGCAGTGTTGCCACCATTTAAGTTCCTCGTAGTAGGAAGGAAGGAAGCTTAGGGTTTAACGTCCCGTCGACAGCGTGGTCATTAGAGACGGAGCTAACGCTCGGAGCTTTGGGTAAGGATGGGGAAGGAAATCGGCCGTGCCCTTTGAAAGGAACCATCCCGGCATTTGCCTGGAGTGATTTAGGGAAATCACGGAAAACCTAAATCTGGATGGCCGGGGGTGGATTTGAACCATCGCCCTCCCGAATACGAGTCCAGTGCGTTACCACTGCGCTCCTCGTAGTACTACTATCATACAAAAAGGACTAGCGCACACACAGTTACAGTAACAGAGGAGGGTTTAATCAAACACATAACTCACGATAGACGCTTCCAAATTAGTCAGGTAGTGAACTGAGTCAACATTTGTGTTAACACTTAACCCAAACATTTCGCAGATTCTTCACCTTATACGACCATTGTTGTATAGACATATAAAGTCAGTTAATTGTGTTTAGGAGGCTTACATTTTACCAGTGACTTGTAACATGAGAAAAGAACAACAAATCTTTGGAAGAATTGTATAGAACGAAAACTAATCATAAAAGGTGTTGCGTAAAACACTGACAAATTCTAATGCAAAACAACATTAAAGAATCCTGTTTCACTGACTTAAGTAACAATTATAAATATAATGTGCAGTTTAAAACGAGAAAATACCTGACAATAGCAAGCTATCGCCATCGTTGGAGAGAACAACAAGTATGTGAACCTGCAAATCTCTCAGTGTTAATGAAACTTTTTCACCTAAGGTGTATTCTAGGTGCTACAAGCGTTCAAGATTTCAGATTGGCGATAGGAAACAGAAAATTTTCAACACACTTCTAACTGCTTATACTAATGCGTAGAGTCAGGGAAAACTCAGAAACTTCCATTTTTTCATTGTTGACTTCTGTTCATTTAACATTACAATGTAAACCTAACCACGCTTCGCTATTGCTCTGAATGGGAAAAGTATGGAAGAAGCCCTTTCAAAGATAGAATTATCGAGAAAATACTTCAGTGAAATGATTACTGTGCGGTTCGTTGCCTTGGAAACTTTAAAAAGATGTTGTTCCATGAAAATAATTATTTATTGTATGTCCAACGGACTGAAAATTTTTTTCTGCGTCCTTTTCTTATTAGACGATTTTCCGACGCTATAGAATGTGCCGTATTAACTGCCCATAATCGTTTAGTCTTCACATTCCATACTCTGTCTCCGTTCATCTCCTGCTCCCCTTCTATCTAACTCCTTCCTAACCCTTTCTCCTCCTCCTCTTCTCTGTGTCCATGCCCCATCTCTCCCTTTCCCTCATGCTGCCTGTTATCTCTTCCTTCCTCTTCTCTCTGCTCTTATTCTACTCCTCCAGACATTTCATCTTCCCCTTCTTACTCTGAATAAGAACGGCAACCTTCATCCTTTGGCACCCACTTACTGTATTCGCCTCTCGGTATCTACTTCTACATAGATCCTCTGCGAGTCACATTGAAGTGAATGGCAGAGGGTCCATCCAACCGCTTTTATTATATTTCCCTACAGTTCCAATCACTAACAGCTCGCGGGAAAAAGGAACAATTAAATAATTCTGTTTTCGATCTGATTTCTCTTATTTTATTTTGATGATCATGTCTTCCTATATAGGTGGATGCTAACAAAATATGTTCGCATTCGGAAGAGAAAAGTGGTGAAAGAAATTTCTCAAATAGATCTCGCCGCAACAAATAATGCCATTCATTTAATGATTTCCGCTCCAACTCGTCCATCTCACCGCTATATCGTGATAATAGTAAAAGAGCTGCCCTTCTCTGAACTTTTAGTACCTCGTCCGTCATTCCAACCTCGTGTGAATCCCACAAAGCGCAGCAATACTCCAAAATAGGACCCGCAAGTGTAGTGTAGACAGTTTCTTTACCAGAACTGTTGCAAATGAATTGTTCTGCCAATGAAACGTAGCCTTTGGATCGCCTTCCCTACAGTATTTTCTGTGTGTTCTTTCCAATTTCAGTTATTCATAATTGTTATTCTTAGGTATTTAGTTGATGGCCTGTAGATTTGAGTGATTTATCGTGTAAATGAAGTTTAATGCATTTCTTCTAGTGGTCACGCACTTCCTTCCAGTGTTAACTTGTTTCTTGCTGACTCAGGCTGTGTCCTACGCATCGATCTCTTATTGTAGTCAAGATATGAAATACATTTCTCTTCTCCTCAACTCTGTGGAGCACCTCCTCATTAGTTATGAGTTGTACCCATCTAAACTTTAGCATTCGTATCTAGCACCACGTTTCCGTCTTTTTGTCAGAATTCCTTGTTGTGCAAGTTTCACTCCCGTACAAGACTACACTTCACAAAAATGCATTCAGAAAGGACTTCCTATAATTTAAATTAATATTAATTGTCAACAAATTTCCCTATTTCAGAAATGCTTTACTTTCCTATAGCCATTATACATTTCATATCTTCTTTACTTGGGCCATCAGAAGTTATTTTGCTACCCAAATAACAAAAACTCGTCTAGTACTTTAATTGTTTGTAACCCAATCTGATTCCATCAGCGTCGCCTGATTTTCTTAGCATATAAACCATTACAGTAGAAGTCCGATAGTCTGGTATTCAATAGTCCGGAACGCCCAGTGGTCCGGCAACACGATCCAAGGGAATTTGTTTTTCCTCTGATGCAGCCGCTACTGCTGCAGTTACGCTGACGTCACCGACCGACTGTTCAAGTGAGGCGATCCGGTGCTTGGCCGGTCACAACAGTGTTTCGCCACCAGTAATCAATGACACAAACGCCATTGTTGGGATCGGAAGCATTCAGATCTTACTCAGCAGATCTCGGCTGTTACTGTACTGCACAGAGGTTCCTTTCATTGTTTGGATTGCCAGCATTTTTGCGATTTAATAGCGGTGACTGTCATATCATAATTATCTGTGGAAGTTTTATTAAATTTAAGCAGTGAGGATGTTCTTGAAACTCAAGCCTTCTTCAAGCTCTAAATCAGAGGTGAAGTGTAAGCACGCACTTTGACCATCAACAAGAACATGGAAGTCATCAAACGCATGGAGAAAGGTGAGGACAGAAATATTTTGATAACTGAATTTAATATTGGTTTGTCAACAATTCATGACATAAACAAAAGTACGTATTAATGAAATATGCTTCTCGATCGGTTACAAATGAAAAATTGGCCTCCAGAAAAACTTTAATATACCCGAAACTGGAACAATTAGGTAGGTTATTGTACAAATGGTTCAGTGCACTGTGTCACAGCTGTTTTCGGTGTTTAGCTTAGCCTCTGCCAGCAGTAACTGGTACTGCCCGATAGTAGGTCAATTTCGATGATCCGGCATCGGGTCGGTCCCGAATGTGGCGGATGATCGGTCTTTTACTGTACCGTTGTTTTGATGTTTTACACCCTCCTTTCAAGACCATGTCAGTTCAGTTTAATTGCACTTCCAGGTCCTATGTTGTTCAGATGCTTGTAAATCTATGGGACCAAACTGCGTGGTCATCAGTCCGTAGCTTACAAACTACTTAAACCTAGGTAAACTAATCTAAGGACAATACACACACCCATGCCCCAGGGAGGACTCGAACCTCCACGGCGAGCAACCGCGCGCTCCGCAGCGCTTTAGACCGCTCGGCTACTCCACCGCGGCAGTCCTATGTTGTCTTATACAAAATACTTATGTCACCCGTAAAAGCGAAGATTTAAATCTTAAATCTTTAATTCCATCTACAAATTTCACCTTGCTTTCTTCAGGCTTTGCTCTTATACAGATGGAATGACATTGAAGAAAGTCTACAAACCTCTCTCATTGCTTTCCCAATCACTGTGTCTCTGTCATTCCAAATGATCAAATGTTTGTATTGCTTATGGGACTTAACTGCGGGGTCATTCATCAGTCCCTAAACTTACAAACTACTTATGAACTACCTTATACTAAAAACGGCACAAACATCCATGCCTGACGGGAGATTCGAACTCCAGACGAGGAACGGTCCCGCGTATCAGAACATAGCGCCTCAATGCGCTCGGCCGCTCCACCGCTGCTCTGTCATGCCATTTAACTCTGCTGTCTGGTCTTCGTTCCCTGTATTTTATCCCAGCTACATTTAATTTTCTAACTGAGTACTACAGTCACTATTGTCAAACTATTTCTCCACATCTACATAAGCTATAAACGCATGTTTTCCATTACTTAATTTATCTTCTAACCTAATGTAGTCCTCACGTGTTCCTACATTTCTCCTAAATCCAAACTGATCATCCCCGAGGTAGGATTCTACCAGTTTTTCCATTTTGTGTAACGGCGTACAATAACTACCAAATTAATCTTACAGAAATGTAAAGGAAATAATGACAACAATAAACAGCATTATTTTCAGACTTAGTACTACGACATTTTGATTTCCGTTGCTCACTTCAATGACCCCTATAGGTAGGTTGCTGAAAATATACTGTTTAAACATATACGTCCCTAAAATACAATTATACCAAACGTTCTTACTTTCTTGTGGCTTTTTATAAACGCTTGTCGGTATGCTAGCAGAAGATGATATCACTTCATTATTGCATTTTCACATATTTCGACGGTTGGAGATTTTAATGCGTGATAGGAAAGGGAAATCAAGAATGATGAATGAATATGGAAACATCTACTTCTTTTTACTTCACCTAACGGCTACGTACTCGTGATTTTCTGGTAGTGATCATCTGTGGCAATGCACGTGTCGAATTTTATCCTTTTCGTTCAGCTACTTGTATAAGGTTGAAGGAGATGGATATTTTCATATCTAAAAGGAGTGTTATACGACGACACACCGTACAGGTTTAGCACGTCAGCCACCTAGCGGCAGAGTGGGTGCAACTACAAGGTCGACCGTATTGTTAACAGTGTAAATAAAAATTTACGCTGAATAACGTTATTTCTTGGCGTCGCTATTTCGCATATCTGCTTCTGCTATCAGAAAACTGAAGTAAGTTGCTAAGTTTTAAACATTTTATTTTGAATAGATACGACTTCCTTATTCCTGTTTATATGGAAATACAGCTTCTTACTCTAGTAATAAATTCCAATTACATTTGAAAAAAAATGAGTTTCGTTACTTTGTAAACACGACTGGTCGAATACCAACCACAGGAAATACAAATTCCTGCAAATATAACCAACAACGAATGAAATGAATGTAAAGAAATTCCGGAGGAAGAAGTGGATTAGTATCAAGTAACTTACATAGAAATTCCTTCGTCGTTATATTGCAACACGAAATACTTGTGTTGGGTAAATAGTTTCGTTGGTGGAAACTAGTGAGATTATCTCTCATTGAAGTCTGTGTTAAGCTGCGTGCTTCTATAAAAGCTCACAAGAAATCAACTTCATATTCGCTACACGATAAGCTACTTTTGACACCGAAAAATACGTCTTTCTGAACACCGCCAGACCCTTTGCAATAATTTCGCCTGAACGTATGTCTGACTTTAGCAACTTTCACAACCTATAACTGTTTCTACTTCAGTGCATACTATTAATACTTGGAGTTATGGCACTTGATGGCTCCTAGATTTATGTTCGTGATGTGTTAGAGCTGCACCCTCTGAGACGGAAGACCTTTTTGAATTTTTCGGATACCTTCTACCCTAAAACGTCTATGTAGACGCATCATGTAAATATTGGACTCCTGACCCAATTAGCGTAACCCAAAATTCCACCACCCTATGGCGTAATTCGAGGAATCCACAATCTACAGGATCGCGGAAATGGTGAGCTTCCGATTTGGATGTTCCAATGTTTGTTAAGCTTAAGGGACTTAACTGCAGGGTCATCAGTCCGTAAACTTACAAATTACTTATTAACTACCTTATACTAAAGGGGACACAAACATCCATGCCCGAGGGGGGATTCGAGCCTCCGACGAGGAACGGCCTCGAGCATCGCAGCATAGCCCCTCAATTTACATCTACATCTAAATCTACATGGGATACTCTGCAAATCACATTTAAGTGCCTGGCAGAGGGTTCATCGAACAATAATTATACTATTTATCTCCCATTCCATTCTCGAATAGCGCGCGGGAAGAAAGAACACCTGAATCTCTCTGATTTCTCTTATTTTATTCTGATGATCATTTCTACCTATGTAAGTGGGAGTCAACAATATATTTTCGCATTCGGAGGAGAATGCTGGCGACTGGAGTTTCGCAAGTAGCCCACGCCGCAGCGATAAGCGCCGTTGTTGTAATGATTCCCATCCCAGATCCTGTATCATTTCCGTAAAGCTGTCTCCCCTGTATCGTGACAATACGAAACGAGCTGCCTTCTTTGGACTCTTTCGATGTCCTCCGTCAAACCCACCTGATAAGGATCCCACACTGGGCTGCAATACTCCAAAAATGGATGGACAAGCGCAGTGTATGCAGTTTCTTTAGTAATTCTGTTGCATCTTTTAAGGGTTCTGCCAATAAAACGCAGTCTCTGGTTCGCCTTTCCCACGATATTATCTACGTGTTGTTTCCAGTTTAGATCTGAAGTAATAGTAATTCCTAGGTATTTTGTGGAGTTTACGGCCTTCACATTTGATTGATTTTTGTTGTAAACAAAGTTTAACGGATTTCTTTTCGTACTCATGTGGACGAATTCACATTTCTCATTATTTAGAGTCAATTGCCAATTTTACACCATACTGATATCTTATTCAGATCGTTCTGCAGTTGGTTTTGATCTTCAGATGATTTTACTAGACGGTAAATGACGGCGTCATCTGCAAATAACCTAAGAGAGCTACTTAGATTTTCCCCTAAATCGTTTATGTAAATAAGGAATAGCAGAGGACCAATAACACTACCCTGTGGAACGCCCGATATCACCTCTGTTTTAGTTGATGCCTTACCATCGATTACTACGAACTGTGTCCTCTCTGACAAGAAATCCCCTATCCAATCGCAAATTTGTGGCGATATACCATAACCACGCAATTTGATTAAAAGCCGTTTGTGTGGTACGGTGTCAAAAGCTTTCTGGAAATCAAGAAATACGGAATCGATTTGCGATCCTTTGTCGATAGCACCCATCACTTCGTGTGAATAAAGAGCTAGTTGTGTTTCGCATGAACGATATTTTCTAAATCCGTGTTGACCTTGGGTCAATAGATCGTTCTGTTCGAGATAATTCATAATATTTGAATACAGGATATGTTCCAAAGCCCTGCTGCAAATTGACGTCAATGAAATAGGCCTGTAGTTTAGTGAGTTACTCCTACTGCCTTTCTTGAATATAGGTGTGACCTGTGCAACTTTTGGTACACATCCTTCTATGAGAGAGCGGTTGTATATGACTGTTAAGTAAGGAGCTATCGCTTCAGCATAATCAGATAGAAATCTAATGGGTATACAATCCGGACCAGAAGACTTGTTCTTGTTAAGTGATTATAGTTGCTGCACTACTCCGATGATATCTACTTCTATGTTACTCATTACGGCATCTGTTCGTAATTCGAAATCTGGAATATTGGTTTCGTCTTCTTTGGTGAATGAGTTTCTAAAAGCTAAGTTTAGTAACTCTGCTTTAGTAGCGCTGTCATCGGCAGGATCGCCATTACTATCACGTAGTGAAGGTATTGTTTGTGACTTGCCCCGAGTATATTTAAGATATGACCAAAATCTCTTTGGGTTTTCAGTCACATTACGAGAAAAAGTTTCATTGTGATAAATATTGTAGGCATCTCGCATTGAAATCCTCGCTAAATTTCGAGCTTCTGAGTACAATCGCAAATCCTGGGGTTTTCGTGTTCGTTTAAATTTAGTATGCCTTTTCCTTTGCTTTTTTAACAGTGTCCTGACCTGTTTTGTGTACCAAGGGGGATCGCCTCCTTCTTTTATTAATTTATTAGGTATAAAACTTTCAATTCCTGTCGATACCACTTCTTTGAATTTGAGCCACATCTGGTCTACACCTACGTTTGGTGTGGAAGCTGTATTTCAAGAAGCAATGTATTTTGTTTCTATCTGCTTTCCTGAACAAATATACTTTGCGTTTATTTTGGTAACTTTGGGACTTTCGATATTCAGTTTCGCTACGACAGCTCTGTGTTCACTAATACATGTATCCGTTTTGATGCTCGTTATGAGCTCAGGATTATTTGTTGCTAAGAGATCAAGTGTGTTTTCACATCCATTTACAATTCTAGTTGGTTCATGAACTAATTGTTCGAAGTAATTCTCAGAGATTGCGTTGAGTACAATTTCGGACGATGTTTTATGCCTACCTGCTGATTTGAAAATATAATTTCGCCAACAGATCGAGGGTAAATTAAAATCACCACCTACTATTATCGTGTGAGTCGGGTACGTTTTTGTAATTAGACTAAGGTTTTCTTTGAACCTTTCTGCTATTGTATCGTCAGAGTCGGGAGGCCGGTAAAAGGAACCGATTATCAACTTCTTACGATTTTCGGGTACAACCTCTACCCATAATAGCTCGCACGAACTATCAACTTCAACTTCGCTACATGAAATACTACTTTTTACGGCGACAAACATGCCCCCACCTATTTTGTTTAATCTATCCTTTCTGAACACCGATAGATCTTTTAAAAATACTTCTTCTGAACTTATTTCCGGCTTGAGCCAACTTTCGCTGCCTATAATGATGTGTGTTTCGGTGCTTTCTATTAACGCTTGCAGTTCTGGAACTTTCCCGACACAGCTACGACAATTTACAACTGTTATACCGATAGTTTCCGGATCTACATTTCTCCTGTGATCCACCTGAACCCTTTGAGATTGCCCATTTTCTATTTCCCCGAAGCTCTTTATCCTAAAAAACCGCCCAGTCCACGCCACACAGCCCCCGCTACCCGTGTAGCCGCTTCCTGCGTATAGTGGACTCCTGACCTATTCAACGGAACCCGGAAACCCACCACCCGATGGCGCAAGTCAAGGAATCTGCAGCCTACACGGTCGCAGAACCGTCTGAGCCTCTGATTCAGACCCTCCACTCGGCTCTGTACCAGAGGTCCACAGTCGGTCCTGTCAACTATGCTGCAGATGGTGAGCTCTGCTTTCATCTTGCAAGCAAGACTGGCAGTCTTTACCACTTCAGTTAGCCGCTCGAAACCTGAGAGGATCTCTTCAGATCCGAAACGACATACATCATTGGTACCGATGTGAGCCACCACCTGCAGTTGCTGCACCCCGTACCCTTCATGGCATCCGGGAGGACCCGTTCCACATATGGAATGACTCCACCCGGTATGCACACGGAGTGCACGTTGGCCTTCTTCCCCTCCTTGGCAGCCATCTCTCTAAGGGGCTCCATCACCCGCCTAACGTTGGAGCTCCCAACTACAAGTAAACCCACCCTCTGTGAAAGCCCGGATCTTGCAGGCTGGGTGGTGACAGGGTGAGAGACACCATCCGACTCAGGAACGTCGTCCTGAGCAGACAGCGCCTCAAACCTGTTCGCAAGACGAACCGGGGAGGCCTCACGATCGGTCCCCCGGAATGTCTTGCGCCTCCTGCCACGCACTGGAGCAACCACCCACGCAACCACGGGTGGGATGTCTGCCTCACTGCTAGCAGTTTCAGGGCATGTCGCTGCCGCAGGCCGATCGGTGGAGACGACTGGAGTCCGTTCGGTGCCCACCGCCGGCCAACAACAACGACGCCCATCGATCGCAGCTTCCATCTGTGCAACCGAGGTTAACACAGCTTGAAGCTGGGAGCGAAGTGTCACCAGCTCAGACTGCATCCGCACACAGCAGTCACAGTCCCTATTCATGATTACAGTGCCAACAAAAACAAAAACTACAGTCGCGATGAGTTCAAAGGAAAACTACACTCCGCCACGGCTACGATTTGGACCATCCACTCTCTACCAGAGGTGCACGATTAGTCCTTAGTTTATGCTTCAGATGGTCATCTCTAACTTGTCGTTAACGAAACACGGAAATTTAAAACAGAAAATCAAACAATATGGAGATGTACACAACAACGATCAAATAATGAATACGAGTAATGTATGCTACCTCACTGTTATAGGGCTTAATCGTTGATTGGCTCTGTATTTCCTACCTAAGAAATGGTTATATGGTGTTTTTATTATTTATTTGCCGAATAATTAACCAACTGTAAAGTTACGTAGTTCATCTCTCTTTAAATACAATTGCATTATTTTGAGAAGGTTAATGAATGTACCTCCTGGCCATAAATATTGCTACACCACGAAGATGACGTGCTACTGACGCGAAATTTAACCGACAGGAAGAAGATGCTGTGATATGAAAAAGATTAGCTTTTCAGAGTATTCATACAAGGTTGGCGCTGATGGCGACACCTAGAACTTGTTGACATGAGGAAAGTTTCCAACCGATTTCTCATACACAAACAGCAGTTGACCGGCGTTGCATGGTCAAACGTTGTTGTGATGCCTCGTGTAAGGAGGCCTCGTATCACTAGCAGTCGAGATGACAGGCATCTTATCCACATGGCTGTAACGGATCGTGCAGCCACGTCTCTATCCCTGAGTCAACAGATGAGGACGTTTGCAAGACAACAACCATCTGGACGAACAGTTCGACGACGTTTGCAGCAGCATGGACTGTCATCTCGGAGACCATGGCTGCGGTTACCCTTGACGCTGGATCACAGATAGGAGCGCCTGCGATGGTGTGCGCAACGACGAACCTGGGTCCATGAATGGCAAAACGTCAATTTTTCGGATGAATCTAGGTTATGTTTACGGTATCATGATAGTCGCATCCGTGTTTGGCGGCATTGCGGTGAACACACATTGAAGGCGTGTATTCGTCATCGCCATACTGGTGTATTACCAGGCATGATGGTATGTGGTGCCATTGGTTACACGTCTCTGTCACCTCTTGTTCGCATCGACGGCACTTTGAACAGTGGCCTTACATTTCAGATGTGTTACGACCCGTAGCTCTAACCTTCATTCGATCCCTGCGAAACCCTATATTTCAGCAGGATAATGCACGACCGCATGTTGTAGCTCCTTTACGGGCCTTTCTGGATACGGAAAATGTTTGACTGCTGCCCGGGCCAGCACATTCTCCAGATCTCTGACCAACTGAATACGTCTGGTCAATGGTGGCCGAGCAACTGGCTCGTCACAATACGTCAGTCACTACACTTGATGAACTGTGGTATCGTGTTGGAACTGCATGACCATCTGTACCTGTACATGCCATCCAAGCTCTGTTCAATACATAGGCGTATCAACGCCGTTATTACGGGCAGAGGTAGTTATTCTGGTACTGATTTCTCAGGATCTATGCACCAAAATTGCGTGAAAATGTAATCACATGTCTGTTCTAGTATAATATATTTGTCCCATTTATCATCTGCATTTCTTTTTCATGAAGCGATTTTAATGGCCAGCAGTGTAAAAGATTTCGGTAAAGTCATAATGTGGGAACTGTTAGCAAGCATGGTAGGTTGTGAAACTAATTAGGCCTATTGATTGCTTTTTTTCTGTTGACCCAAAATTTCACTGTTTGCCCGCCTCGACACTCGACATGATGCTGATATTAGAGTCCAGCCCAGGTAAATGCGAGTATTGCAGCAAGAACAGTTCTCGTTGCATCATTGGTTCCTGCACGAGAAGGCAATTTCATTGACTTGTGTTCTGTACACGCGATCATTTACGTAACCCTATAAAAAGAAGTCTAATGGCGTGACATCAGGATAGAGCGGGAGTCCAGCGATGGAACCGTCAACACCAGCCAGAAAAAAATGCTCTTCCACACTCCACGATCAATGAAATTCCAGTGTGTTGACACACTATAATACTACATTTGTGATGGTAGGAAGTTTTCCTAGCCAGTCCGTTACAGGCTTCTCAGCGGAGAAAATGGATGTAATACACCTACACATGTACTCTGCAAGCCACCATATATAATACGTGCTGGTCGGTATCTCTTACCAGTACTAGTCATTTTCTTCCTGTTCCAATTGCGGCGAGTGGTAAACGACTCCCTGTATGCCTTTGAATGAGCTCTAATTTCTGTTATCTTTGCGCTCGTTGCACAAATGTTGGCGGCAGCAGAATCACCCTTAACACACCTTCAAATGGTAGCTCTCTAATTTGTCTCAATATTTTTCTCGAAAGAAATGTCATCGTCCCTCCAGGGATTCCAATTTGGGTTCCCAAAAGATCTCTGTAACACTAGCGTTCTGGTCGAAACTATCACTAACAACTCTAGCAGCCAGCCTCCGAATGCCTTCTATGTTCTCCTCTTAAACTCATCTACTAGGAATTCCAAATATCTGAGCAATAACAAAGATGGTCGGACTAAGTGTTCCATATGCGGTCTTCTGTCAAAATAAACCACGTCTCCCCAAAAATTTTCCCAATAAACCAAAGTCGACTATCTGCTTTCCCGACAAAAATCCTTATATTCTATAAGTCATGATGTATCCCACTACAGTCGCAAACAACCGCAAATTACTGCTAACCCTCTCTGTCAGATAATTAACGTAGATATAAAATAACCGCGCTCAAATCAAATGTTCAAATGTTTGTAAACCTATTGGACCAAACTGCTATGGTTATCAGACTAACAAATTACTATAACCAACTTACACTAAGGACTAAACAACACACACACACACACACACACACACACACACACACACACACACACACGCGCGCGCGCGCGCGCGCGCGTGCGCGCGCGCACACACATGTCCGAGGGAGGACTCGAACCTTCGGCAGGAACGGCTGCCCAGTGGGTAGCAAGACGCCTTACACCACCCGGCCATTCCGCACAGTGCGGTGCTATCGGAATTCCGTGGAACACTGATGACGATACTCTTGTTTCTGAGGCTCACTCGCCGTTGACAACTTACTGGGTTCTGTTACTTAAGAAGACTTCGAGCCACTCATACATCTCCGCACCTACTCCATATGCTCGTACTTTCGTTAGCAGTTTGCAGAGGGGCACTGTGTCAAAAGGCCTTTCGGAAATAAATAAATAGGCGGTCCGCCTATTTCTCTTCATCCACGGGTCGCAAGGTGACATGGGAGAAAAGGGCAAGTTGAATTCCACACGAGCGATGCTTTCTAAATCCGTGCTGTTGCCTCTACAGAAGCTAATCCGTCTCAAGAAAATTTCCGATATTCGAAGGAAGGAAGGAAAATTGGGGTTTGAAGTTCAGTCAACATCGTGGTCATTAGGAGAAGGAAGGAAGATTAGAGTTCAACGCCGCTTCCACAGCATGGTCATTAGAGGCGAAGCTCCCACTCTGATTTTTTGGGTGAGGATAGGAAAAAAAATCAGCCGTGTCCTTTCAAAGTAAGCATCCCAGCATTTTCCGAGAGTGATTTCGGAAAATCACGGAAAATCTAAATAAGGATGACCCGGACACGAGTTTTAACCACCGTCTACCCGAATATCCTACAGCAAACAGTTGGTAATGATATTGGTCTATAATTAAGAGGACCTATTCTTTTGTCTTTCTTGTCAACAGGTGTTACTTGCCCTTCTTTCCAGTCGCTTGGGACTCAGAACTAGTCCAAGATTCGCGATAAATGCAAGCTATGTAAGAGGGCAGTGCCGCAGAATATTCTCTGTAAAATCGAATCGAGATTACATTCGGACTGGCGAGTTAATTTTTTTTCAGCTCTCTCAGCTGTTTCTCTACACCAAGGATGTCCTACATGTCCTTCATTCGGGAGTTTTTACAATGCCAAATGACGGTATGTTTGTACGAAACTTCTCCGTGAAAGTTTTCTTAAACGTGAAATTTAAAACTTCAGTTTTCATCTCGCTGTCTTCTGTCGCCACAACAGACTGATCAACGATTAATTGGCTGGAAGACTTCGACCCACTTATCGATTTTACATAGGACCATATTTATCTTGGGTTCTGTGCGAGATTATTATTAAACCATGGCGGGCCTTTTCCATCATTGTGCCACTTAGACGGCACACACATTTCCAGCACATGATTTAAAATGTATTCGAACCTGACCATAATTCCTATACGTCTATAGAACCGGAAATAAATGATATCCATTCCTTGTCTAACTGGCACGCTACTAATTGCTTATCAACTCCTTCTACCTAAAACACTCGTTTAGCCTTCTAGTCTCATTTATTAACAGTAACAGTCGCGACTATGAAGTTATGCTGAACACTTACATGTATCATACAATGACATCACTGACAAGGTCAGGCCTGTTTGTAGGCCGGCCCCAGTGGCCGAGCGGTCTGCGGTGCGCCAGTCACAGTCTGCACGGCCACTACGGTCGGGGGTTCGAATCCCCCCTCGGGCATGGATATTTGTGCCGTCCTTAGTAATAGCCAGTTCATAAGTAGTTTGTAAGTTTAAGGACTGATTACCCCGTAGTTAAGTCCCATAATCTCTACAAACACATGACATAATAATATAATATGAAGACTTTTCTTAATGCTATAATGTATTTCACATTACATACTTCTTTAAAATATACCTAAGGCATAATCGTGATTTTGAAATGTATTGGGGTTTGAAATGTTTGTAAATCTATGGTACTTAATTACTTCAGTTATCAGGTCTTAGGCTTACAAACAATTTATCTAAGGACAAATCACACACCCACGCCCAAGGGAGGACTCGAACTTCCGACAGGGAGCAACCACGCGCTCCCCAGCAAGGTCCTTACAGTGCTGGGCCATTCCACTGCGGCTTCGAGTTTTAATTGTATTCTAATTGTTGTGCGTATTATCTATGTATAATACTCCTATGCGTTATTTTAGCTGAAGCACTGAAATGGCTTCACAGAGTTTAGTAATACGTTTTGTTTTGTTTTGTTCGCTTTTATACAGGGATAGCTTTGAAAAAAAAAAAAAAAAAAAAAATATTGAGAACCCAAAACAACATATGAAAAATCGAAAAAGTCGAAATTATAATATCATCACGAATTTGACTGGTACTGTAATTAATTTTTAATACTCAGGAAAGGGAGAGGATGAATAGAACGGGGGCAGGAGCAAATTGGCAGACAGAGGGAAAGGTAATGACCGTGGTAGGGAGACAGGTAGATAGAAGGAGGTAGAGTTTCGTGGACAGAGACAAAGAGAGAAGGGAGGAGGAGACGGACAGAAAGAGCAGATAAGATTACATGGACTAACTGAATATTGGAGTAAATAAATACGCCAGTAGCGGCAGGGTTTTCAGATAGTTAGAGCAGTGAAAATCTAAACGGGCACAGAGGTAAGAAACGCGCATGGAGATGAGTAAAGCCGCTTGGGAAAGTCCGCGCTGTCTGAGGTAGCATGTTACGGATTGTACGGCCGCTACCGTTGGAGTTTCGAGTCCTCCCTCTGGCAGGGATTCTTTATTGTCCCTTCTGTAAGTTAGTTTAAGTAGTTTGTAGGTATAGGGACTAATGTACTCGGTAGTTTGTCCCTTCGGTTTACAAACATTTGAATCTTTTGATGAGGGAAGTGATGGGCAGAAAACTAAGGAAAGGACTGTAGGATGTACGAGCGTGAGTAAGGAAATAAGTCGCAAACTGAGGTAAAGACGCCAGTACCGCGTTTACAAGTCTGGAAATTGCTTTACTCTTCAGCTGACTCCACCTATAAATCTAAACATTCGTTCCATCGTTCAAGAAGGCTTTAAAAGCCTGGCGCTTGGAATTTTTGTGGCGTAGTTTGCATCCTATAAGTGACTTTATTTGGTTCCTTAAACTGCAGCAACCTAGAAGACGTATATGTCATAGTGGTAGAGAAATACCCCAACACAGTGCGCAGTATTTCCGTGAATACCTCAGTTTGCAAGTTAATTACTTACTGACCCTCTTTTCTTCTTGTTCCGGCAACGTTTCCACTTGTATGCAGGTCGTTGACAGAGCCTCTTCCATACTTCTCTGTTCTCTCACAATCTGTCGCTTAACACCTCCTCCCACTGCAATCCTCTTCGGTTCTCATCATCTTTCACTTGGTCTCTCCGTTTTGTTCGCGGTCTTCCAACTGGTCTTCGTCCGGTTTCCGTCCAATCTAGGGCTATTCTTGGACGTCTTTCAGCTCCCATTCTCTTAATGTGGCAAAACCACTCGAGTCTATTACACTCTATAATTTCTTTCAGGGGCTGGACGCGTAGAGTGCTTCGTACCGTTTCATTTCTTATCTTGTCCCTTCTTGTCTTGCCAAGGATTGCTCGTAGAAATCGCATTTCTGTTGCTTGTATCCTGCTCAGATCTTTCTTTGACCAACATTCCTATCCCTGAGTCAAGATTGGCAGATAATATGACTTGTACATCATAATTTTTGATTCTGCAGGTTTTTTACTATTACTTATTATATCAGATACATAATAATAAAATTTTGAGGAGTTTTGTATTCTGTCTGAAATTTCATCCTTAATGTTCCCTTTTACAGTTATTTTACTTTCTAGATTCTTGAAGGCATCTACTTCCTTAATAAGTTCTCCTTTGCAAGTTACATCCTTCATTTTTTTCATTTTTCCTGCTGATTTTCATAACTTCACTTTTTGTTAAACTTATATCCAATCCTGCTTCTTCAGTTACTTTCTGTCAGGTGTTAAGGTGGTCTTCCAATTTCTGTTCATTTTCGACCCAAATCATCACATCATCAGCATATGCTACGATTTTCATATCATCTGCCATTGCTTCTTGGCGAACTTTCCTTATGACGTTGTCCATCACTATATTAAAAAGCACTGGTGAGAGAACACTTCCCTGTCGAACCCCTCTATCTGTTACGAACTATTCTGATTTTTTGCCGTCAATTGTATCACAGTTCAGACCCTGCCATATCTCTTCTCTTTTAACAGTGTCATAAGCCATTTTTATATCTATGAATGCAACTACCATGTCTTTCCCTCGTGTATCTACCTCCCATGCATATTTCTCAATACTGTAAAGCATTGACAAGTTCGCTAGTTTTAATTTACCCTTTTAGACCTCAGTTTTTCTCTATCAAAGGAAATGATTTTTAATGCTATAATACACCCCTTAAGTTAAATTTTCAATGATTTTAGAAGAAGATTTATGCTATTTTATGCACACATTTTCATTCTACAACACTGCGTATACTGAAAACAAGGTTTTTTTACGAATTAAATTAATTAATTTTATAGTACCAGCTGTTGTACTAAATAAACTGATCGTTCAATAACTACATCGCTAAATGACAACTTCAAGTTTCAGTTACGCAGTGGAATGCAAGTACCCCACAATTTTCATGTTCTTTGAAGTTCGTAAACTGTTGCGCAGTGCAACACCCTTTTCTTAATATTTTTATAGTGATCTTCCGCAGGTGACAGTAATTGTGACTCAGGTGTCGTATACATCTACATCTACATTTACATAGATACTCTGCAAATCACATTCAAGTGCCTGGCAGAGGGTTCATTAACCACTTTCATAACTTTTCTCTACCGTTCCATTCTCTAATAGCGCGCGGGAAGAAAGAAACCTAAATCGTTCCGTTTTCGATCTGATTTTTCTTATTTTATTGAGAAGATCATGTCTCTCTAAGTAGGTGGGTGCTAGCAAAATATTTTCACATTTAGAAGTAAAAGTCGGTGATTGAAACTTCGCAAACAGATCACGCCGCAATGAATAACGTCTTTCTTTTAATGATTTCCACCCCAATTCGTGCAAAATTTCCGTGACATGTTTTTTCCATTGAGAAAAAATGCTTCTGAACCATCGTAGACACCGTAGAAGTAATGTACACATTTGTAGCCACAGGGTCCGAAAGGGTAATAATTGTACTGTGCTACTACGGCCAGCGATCGTCAGTTCATGAGTTAGTCAGCCCGCTGTTATAAAAAGTTGTTTGGTGGCCCTTCTCGAGTCCCTTGTGTGGTGTCGCACAAGTCTAAAGTGCGCGCCACGTAATTTCGCCGCGCGCCGCCATGCACGCACGGCGCGGCGTTCTTACGACGTTAGCCACGAGCGCCATCTACTGCAACTCCGCTCGTGGCCACGACTGCGGCATCGGCCACTTGGTAATCAGATAGGCACCAGTTAAGACTTGGCTATCGGATAGGCACTAGGAATCATCAGTAGGCAGGCCTCTATCTAAACTATGTATCAGCATTCTGCAGTCAAGAACTATGTAAAAGTATTACCAAGGCTCCACGAAATATATATCTTGTTCTAATTTAGCCTAGTGTTCTAGTTTCTGCTGTCCCACTAGCTGGTCACCTCCGTACCTGCACACGCGTGCATCCTTTATTGCTGTGCCGGCCGCGGTGGCCGAGGGGCTGAGGCGCTCCAGTCACGGTCTGCACGGTCACTACGGTCGGGGGTTCGAATCCCCCCTCGGGCATGGATATTTGTGCCGTCCTTAGTGTTAGGTAGTTCATAAGTAGTTTGTAAGTTTAGGGACTGATGACCCCGTAGTTAAGTCCCATAAGCTTAACAAACATTTGAACATTTTTTATTCCTGTGTCGGTCTCTCTCCACTCGGCTACCGACACCTAAGACAACCGGGGGTAACGAGACACAAAAGTGGCGACGAGGCTGGGATACAAAACCTCGACTACACCTCGTTCGTTCTCGCCTCGTTACAGTGCGGCCTATTGGGACGGGCGGAAACAGCCCCTACTGTAGTCGTGCAGCCACCGAGGGTACTACAGGAGCAGCAGAGGAGACTCCGGGAAGTAAAGAGGCTTGTTTAGGAGGCGGCACGGGCAGGAAGCGGCCACGCCATACATTACGCCACGGGCCGAGTGATCCCAATCATTAGGCGCTCATCTCCATTTTAAGAGGCGCCGGCGGGCAGGGCAGCGGCCGTTGAAAACCCGCAGCCGACCACGCCCCGCGGGCTGCTTTACGCCACCTGTCGCCAGCCGCCAGATACATCGTCCCCATTTAGCACGGAAATCGAGCAGCGCCCTACCGGCCAGCCACCCATTCGTTTTTCCCGGCGACGGGATCGAGGTGCACGTGATAATTACCGCCCTCGGCCTCTGCCGAGTCCGTCCGCCCGAAGGACTTGCCGCAGCCGCAAATAACACAGCGGGGCTAATGAACATCTGCGTTTCTTTGCTCTCTGCGCAGGTCTGCCTGCGGCGCTGCTGCCCGAGCGTTTATCTAATGGCGCTTCCTGCTATTAAACCTGGAAAAAGCCGCCACGCTCCGCCTTACCCTTCAGCGAACGCTGATCGTCCACAGATTTGCTCCATCTGCATCTAGATCTGTACTCCGCAAGCCAACTCGCAGAGAGTAGTGGTCGCTACATTGTGTACCAGTGCACGTTCCACTCGCATATGGTGGGCCTCCGTGTGGACTCTATCTCTAATTTGATCCCTCTGAACCGCTTACGAAAAAATGTTCAAATGTTTGTAAATCTATCGGACCGAACTGCATGGTCATCAGTCCGTAGCTTACAAACTACTTAAACCGAGGTAAACTACCCTAAGGACAAAAACACACACACCCATGGCCTAGGGAGGACTCGAACCTCCACGACGAGCAACCGCGCGCTCCGCAGCGAGGTGCTTTAGACCGCTCGGCTACTCCACGGCCGCGAAGTGCTTACAGCCATGGCCTGTATACACCTGCTTTGTCTGGAATCATTATGTAAAATTCTCCTCGAAGTGTGAGGCTATGTCTCTTATCTCACAGATCTTGCTCACCAAGCAGAATAGTTTCGTCAATTTCAATTTCACACAACCACATCACTTCACTTCACTTCACTCAAGCCGCAGATAAAAAAAAAAAAATAATAAAATAAACACGTCACAGATCTGTTTTGTATTTATGAATGTACTAGCTCAAAACCTGGCGTTGCCCGGGTATTTATTTATTAATTCCTGCCATTTTTCAGGTATATATTCATTTTTATAAGGGCTGTATGTAAAATCTCATGCGAATACAATTAGTAGTAAAGAAGTAATAGATTAAAACTTGTGCGTGATGGGGCGGTTTTCCATGAACATTGCTGTTTATGTGCTCATATCTCATGAACTACGTGACGAACTGTAATAGAATTGAGAAGATACATTCAAATATATCTGTGTATACTGTCTGTAAAATTTCCTACAGCTGCAATTTATAGTGTAGAAATTATAAATTGTAACGTCAAACCCAATGTCGTAGTTTTAGTCCATGAACAGGGGAACGTTTTGTTTATGTGCTCATATCTCATGAAATAAGTGTGTCTACTGTGATACAATTTAGTAGATACATTCAACTATATGTGTGTACTGTCTGTAAAATTTCCTGAGGCTACAATTTGTAGTGTTCAAATTATAAATTGTAACGTCATACCGACACCCGTAGTTTTACTCCTAAACAGCGGAAAAGTAGTAAGCGACAAATTGTTTTCCTTTCATCATTTTACTATGGTTGGCAGCGATATAAAGTTTAATGAAGGTTTGAAATTATGTTTAAAGTATGTTGCAAGTCGCTAAGTACTGTCATTCTCATACAGTGTATTTCGAAAGTCTCCCCGCTTTATATGACATTTTTTGCGATTTCTATTGGTTATGACGTAATATCTATCGAACCATGTGACGTATGTGATTCTTAAGCATGCATAAATTGTTACCTAACGGTAAGGAATGTGTGTACCAAATTTGGTTGAAAGCGGTCCAATGGTTTAGGAGAAAATGAGCAGCATTGTCGCAAAATGCAGCAGTTTTTCGCGCATCTCATTGTTTATGACGTCATATCTCGTGAACTGTATATCGTATGTGATTTTTACACTTACGGCGACCGTCCTCATGGATTGAAGCTTACGTGTACAAAATTTCATAAAGATTGGAACAAAACTGTAGATTTGTATGCAACACGTACAAACATACGGACACTCTGCTTTATACATTAGATAAGAAAAATACCTTTAAGTAAAGCGTAATATTAAACAAGGAAAACTAACGTATAGAAACGAGTAAAAGCTGAATATCGTCCTTCATGGATATGCAAAACATACGCTTCATTTTACTGAAAGGCTCTAGCATATAATATACTAAGATTTGTAATTAGATTACTTGTTCGCTGCATAGATCTATGTTGAGGAGATCTTCGTGGATGTGGAATAATCTTTTTTGATTTTTTGTTTTGTTTTTGTTTTTACAAGCTAATAATACTAATATTATGAATACAAGTCTTCTTTCTCTTTAGCCATGTTCCCGCACAAGCAGGATCAACTCTTTGTTAGATCCGGATTTGGCGTGTGTTCATATTTACAGGGTGGGCGGATGACCTTCCTATCCCCACCCCATGCCCCCAGGGAGGAAATGTGTACCTCGAATGTCTGCGTATTGTGTTATAGGTGTGAAAGTGTAAAGTGTTACGAAATGTTTGCGAATAGTGTAACTGATGCAGTACTTGAGGACCAGCCCGGTATTCACCTGGGGGGATGTGGAAAACCGCCTAAAACCTACAATCAGGCCGGCCGGCCCTCTATGCTAATCTGCTGGGCGCATTCGAACCGGAGCCGGTACGCCTCTCCATCTCACAAAGCGGTGCGTTAGATCGCACGACTAACCGAGTGGGTTAAACAAGGAAAACTAGCGTATGGAAACGAGAAAAAGCTTCAAGGATATTCAAAACATACGCTTCACTTTTCTGAAAGGCTCTAGCATATAATGTACTCAGATTTGTACTTAGATTAGTTGTTCGTTCCAGAAATGTATGTTAAGGAGATCCTCGTGGTTGTACAACATGTCAATTTTAAATTTTTAAAAAAATAATACTAATAGTATGAATACAAGTACATACATCATTTGGTTATATTTAAAAATTCGTTAGTGCAGTAGAAGGAGTTGGCTACTAGGAAGTCCTCTTAAACTGAATTTTATTTGTAGCTAAATTTTTTATGGTTGCAGGGAAATTATTGAAAATTGTTCCTGTGTCTGCTGCCATTAACGCCAATCTGCTGTGCCCTCTCCTAACGATTACGTCCGTGGCACGCTCTACATTGATTTCTGCCGTTATTTGACGTACTGTTGCTTGCATTTTAACACATTAGCTCCATGCACACCGCTGCAGGTCTTCAACGATTATTTTGTTGTAATGAAACGTGATGCCTGACGTTTTCCATTCTCGGCACACTCTTGACACTGTAACTGTCAAAATACTGAATTCCCTAACAACTCTTGAAATTTAATGTCGCTTACGTCTAGCTCCAAGTACCATTACAGCCTCAAATTCTGTAAGTTATGCCATGCTGACACAATCACGGCGAAAACCTTTTCATATGATTCATCAGGATGCAAATGACAGCTCCGTCATGCACCACCATCTTTTTACCTTACATAAGCGACATTGCCGCAACCAGTATTTGTGCATATCGGTATGTCATGTCATTTATCATCTCACAGTGTATCTATAGGGCGAATTTTTCCAACGTTTATAAACTCTAGGGATTCATCGAGAAGAGGATACCGAACAAAAATGTTGAAACGTGTCCATAAAAAAATTATTTTGTAAGAAAATGTCCAATATTGTACCTCCTGTTTTGTATCGAGTTACTTGCTTGCAAGAAAATGTATAATATCGCTTCTACTGTATGTATCGATATGTGTCCTTTATGAAGTTTCATCTTTGGCAAAGATCATGTATTGCATAGCATTGTAGCTCGCACTGAGAGAGAGTAGCACTAGTGGTTCAGCTCGCTTAGAGAGCGGTTGGGTTGTGTGTATGGCTCCGATGTAGAGCAGAGGCTGCTTTGCCAGCAAGTCAGAAGTTGTATTATGTAGAGTACTAGTAGTGGTTCAGCTCGCTTAGAGAGCGGTTGGGTTGTGTGTATGGCTCCGATGTAGAGCAGAGGCTGCTTTGCCAGCAAGTCAGAAGTTGTATTATGTAGGTAATGTAATGCTGATTATTAATAATAAGTAACTTAAACTTTCTTGCATGTTTCATTTACGTAGTTAGAAAATTAACCTACTTCCTTAATTTGATAATTAATTATTAGTGGATTTAAAGTGCAGTATTGATGTGAATAATATTGTTGAACGGATTTCATTATTGGTGCCGTAGTAAATGATAGTTAATTGACTATGATACTAAATTGATACTAAATTTCAATAATTAGAAACTGATCTGCATAAAATTCTCACAGTCAAGCATTAAGAAAGTGATTTGTGGTTTTTTTAATATCTTTCTCGCAGTCAAAATTTTGAGTATAGTCAGTGTCTGTCTCAAAAGGCTACATGTCACAGTTGTTTTGTTAAAAATATCCGTTGCGCACATAATCAGTTTCATGCACTGTTTCTCACTTAATAGCATATACATCAGTATCAGGGCCATAATTAAACCAAATTGCTGTGTCAAGGAACAATTTGTTGTCTGATCTAACGATAGGTTCAACATCCACACAACACACGTACAGCTTTTAATGTCTAATGATGTTTTCCATGCTAGAGACATTTGTTCAATCATACTTAAAACCCAACTATAAAACGCTCACCCACCAATAACCCTTGTTCCCAAATATTAACTACTGTATATCTCTCTACATGTATCGTTGCTTCTTGCTCTCCCTTTCAGAAGCTTCCCCCTCCCCCGTTTCCCAGCCTAATACCCTTGTCACCTAAGCCCCTACCTACTACAAACTCTTCCCCCCCCCCCATCCTCTATCCTTGCCCCCTCTCCGCACCTCAGATATTATTGAACACATCCACATCTAATGACCCATACTCCTTTATATTTTGACATCACCAAATTAACGTAGCTTCTTCGACAGGATTTATTTCGAACCATTCAGTGTACCACCCACCCTTTTCTCCTTCCATTCCATTATAGATCTAGTGTCAAATTTGTTTCGTTGTTACCCAATGTCTAGAGTACATTCGTATTAATCATTTGCTACTTCATATTCATATTTTATTGTCACTAATTTTTTACGTCTGACACACAACCTAATTCATAGTTATTCACGATTTTATCAATTGTAAATACTTTATTTTCTGATGTCTCAAATGACACTAAGTAATTCAACAGTTTAGTCATTACACATGATCTAAGTGAGGTTTCATTCGATGTTTTCATTTACTTTTCATGAATTATTAATTTGTAACTACAAACTTCAAAACTATTTATAGCATAAAAGCTGCCAATGTATGTATATAATTCTTACATAGTAATACATTCTGTTAGACACATTATTCATCTAAGGAAAAAGAGGGTAATTTACAAATTGTATAAAAGCCAGACAGCAGTTATTACAGTCGAAGGGCATGAAAGGGAAGCATTGTTTGGGAAATGATTAACACAGGCGTGCTTCTTCCTCCAAGTTATTCAATCTGTACATCGAGCAAGCAGTGAAGGAAAGCAAGGAAAAATTTGGAGAAGCAATTACAGTTCAGGGTGTAGAAATAAAAAGATTCTGTTTTGCTGATGACTTTGTAATTCTTTCACAGATAGCAAAGAACCTGGAAGAACGGTTAAATGCAATGGGCAGCGTGCTGAAGGAAACGTATAAGACGACATTAACAAGAGCAAAACAAGGGTAATGGCATGCAGTCTAAGAAAATCAGGCGACGCTGAAGGAATTGCACTAGGTAACTAAACAGTAAAGGCGGTAGATGAGTTTTGTTACTTGGCCGGTAAAATAACATACGATGGTCGCAGTACAGAGCATATAAAAGGCAGAGTGACAAAGGGAATAAAAGCGTTTTTGAAAAAGAGGAATTTACTAACATCAAATGTTAATTCAATTGTAAGGGTATCTTTTCTGAAGACATATGTGTGGAGTTTTGCCTTGTACAGGCTTGAAACATGGACAATAAATAGTCCAGAGAAGAGGCTAGAGGCTTTTGAAATGTGATGCTACAGAAGAATGCTCAAGAGTAGGTAGATAGATCGTGTAATTAATGAGGAGGTACTGAACAAAATTGGGGAGAAAGGAATTTCTGGCATACCTTAACTAAAAGAAGGGATCGATTGGTAGGGCACATTCTTAGACATCAATGAATGATGAATTTAGCATTGAAGGGAAGTGTGTGGGGTAAAAATATCAGTCCGGACTGAAGAGCTCAACATCAAAGGACAGGATCATCTGCAAAGAGGTTATCCCCTAGATCATTTATATTAGGGAGACCAATGACCGCAGTAATTTGGTCTCTTAGGTATACAGAAGCTTGAACATTGATACATTAATAACAGAAGAGGGCCTATCACACTTCCTTGGGGGACGCCTGATATCACTTCTGTTTCACTCGATGACTTTCCACCTGTTACTACGAACTGTGACATTTCTGAGAGGAAGTCAAGGATCCAGTCGCTTAACTGAGGCGATAGTCCATGGGCGCGCATTTTCGTTAGAGTCGTTTGCGAAGAAAGTAATGCGAAAGCTACTTTCGTCCATAACTTTTGCACACCCAAAAAAGCAGCTTAATTAAAAAAGGTTCTGTGGACAGGAATCGTATGAGAATATGAACAAGTTCTCATCGTGTCAACATCGTCGGAAAAATATAACATCAATTCTGAAAAAGACCATATTCTGGATTATAAACGTTCGCTCCCTGCAGTAGGTGATTATCGCACTGCTCACAGCAGGCGCTAAAGTACGAACTCGCTAAATATCAACCACCATGTTAATTAGCAGATTCATACAGCAGGAGTGACCGCGTAAACATGAGCACGTTACAGACCCCACAGACAGCTTAAGGTGTGTCTAGAGAGCGTCTGCTTGCATATGGGGTGCGGAACGGTACTCCGAAATGTAAGAAAAAAGTAACACGACAAGCGATAACTACGCCAAAGGGTGACGAAGCAGGCAGCTAAGAAAAGGAGAGGGAAGAACTGAGTCATACATTGTCTATTACTGACAAATACTATTGAATACTGAATGTTATGCCATTGCTGAGACTGCAGAAGTTTCTGATAAGTACCGCTTTAAAACTGGGGCACCGAATCTTTCAAGCTGATGTCACAGAAACTACGATACACAAATAATCTCGCACCGAAACAAGAATTAAACAAGTTGAGTCAAAGTTTTACGTGATGTTTCAAAAAATGTTCAAATGTTTGTTAAGCTTAAGGGACGTAACTACGGGGTCATCAGTCCCTAAACTTACAAACTACTTATGAAATACCGACAACTAAGGACGGCACAAATATCCATGCCCGAGGGGGGATTCAAACCCCCGAGCGTAGTGGTCGTGCAGACCGTGACGGAAGCGCATCAGTCCCCTCGGCCACCGCGGCCGGCACGTGATGTTTCCCTTCGTTGTAATGCAAATGACTAAACTGCTACTTCCTTTTCATTTCATCCAAATTCAATCCGTCTGATCCCCACTAGAGTCATGCATGACAGTAAGCGAGTACAAAACGATTGATGTGATGAGCAGTAGATAGGCTGACAGTACGAATAATCGTGGCCGAGCATACAAGGCTAGATCGAGTCTACCAAGGTACATGCCCGAAACATCTCACCGATCATGAAATATTATTTACGATGGAAATTTCAGTTCTAATCACTAATTGCTACACCACTTCTAGGTGCCTACAGTGGTATTTATACATAGTTACGCTTAAATATAGTGATGTATATTGACTAGGATAAGAAATACAGATACCAGTATGACATAATAATTATTATTAGTTATTTACTTATTCTATAATATTTAACTGTAGGTATGTACCTATTACGTGCCACGTTAAACACAAAAGCAATCGACAAAATGCACACTGATGCAGTTCTTCAATCTTCTGTATTCCAAATAACACTGTCAGGAGCATCAAAAGTATCGCAGTTAATTGGTACTTTAACTTTCTTCCAGGCATACTTGATCATGTGAACTGCCTTGAACGTCCTGTCAGACACTTGAAATCAGTTATTTCAAGCGCTCTAGCTTTCGTGCACGCTCACCGCCTCGTATAAACATCACGAAGAGCCATTTGATTAGTCCTTGCCTTTCGAAAAGTAGACCCCATAGTCCGAATTGAGCTTGAATTCCTTACGTTTGGTTCCTTGTTGTTCATAATACCTCTAATAATAAGATAGGTAGATATTCTTCCTGACTCTTCTGAAGTAATATATCTATATTTTTCAATAGCCAGTTTTGCTGCATTTACCTTCTTCACATATTCACTTCATCAGTTAAAATGTCATAAATTGTTTAGACGTCAGTAATGTTCTCAGGCTGCTTCTGTACCAGTTCTTCACTCTCGACGTTGTCATTGAGACTGGCATCTTCAAGTGTTTTTGATCAAACTGAAGATAGCGTTCCCAATGTCTCTTTCTTCTTCACGTACTTCGCATGATGAACATGGTGTAAAATCTCTAAATCAGTGGAATGTATGCTGTCGTATACAATATACTGTGCAGACAATGTATATGAAGAGTGCAATTACGACAATAAGTAATCAGAAAATAATTTTATTTACGACAATAAGTGTTTAAAATGTGAAACTGATACTGAAAGAGGTATAGATTCATCTAGTTCTTCATCTTTGACGGAAAGCAAGCCACAAATTCCGTCTCCCGCGAAATGCAGTAACTGACAATCATTGTACAATTATGTAAATGAAAGAGGATCCGCAGCATTATAAAACAATTGTGGTTGATGGGAATCAAATTTCGCTCGACATAAATTATAATGGCAGTTGATGGTTACATATCCTCCTACAAAGCGTAATCTTAACGATGCAAGGCAATTTGCAGAATCGGCACGAAAATTTGTAAATGAGGTAAAGAAATTTATCCCATAGTACAGAAAAGACTCTGTTTTCAATGCCAATGATTCAGGATTTGAATAGAAAGTATGTATCAAAAGGGCCTCTGTCAATTAGATATACTAAGAGTGGTATCATCAACCAACATCACGCATTAGTACATTTGTGCCAATTGTTTATGTGGAGGTAAATTGGCCGGAGAGTTTGTATTCTACTATAAACAGTTGTAAATGCGTTACCCTCTAGGTTCTTTCTCCTGTGTGTGATATTGCAAGAGAAATGTTCAATGTTCAATGTTGTATAGTATATGGGACTTAACTACGGGGTCATCAGTCCCTAAACTCACAAACTACTTACGAACCAGGACGGCACAAATATCCATGTCAGAAGGGGGATTCGAACCCCCGACCGTAGTGGCCGTGCAGACCGTGACTGGAGTGCCTCAGTCTCCTCGGCCACCGCGACCGGCTATTGCAAGAGCGATAGGAAATACGTCACAGCAAACAGAACTACAACTATAGCCAATAGCTGGTCGAAATAACATCATTTTGCTTAATTCTTGATTATTGCAAGAAAAGCATAGTTAGAGCAAACTATCACCACTAAAAAGTTAGACGTTTAGCTGGCGAGCACGCCGCTTCTTGCCTTCGGAGGTTCGAGTCCTCCCTCGGGCATGGGTGTATTTTTGTCCCTATCATTAGTTTAGGTAGTTTCTAAGCATAGGGACTGATGAAGACAGTAGTTTAGTCCCATAGAATTACAAACATTTGAATATAAAAAGTTTGTGACATTGCAGTTAATACCAGGTGGAACAACTGGGCCAGTTCAGCGTCTGGATATTTGTTTTTCCATGTCCGTGAAACATATTACCCTACAACATGCAGCTAAAACGTAAATGATTCTCGGTTTTAACGGTAATCTCCACCATTGACTGTAGTTCCTTCGGTTGCATGTAATCACATTCCATCACTCGACACTCCAATATGCAGTCTTATGCAGTTTTTAAGAGTGATGACTAGCTCAACCACCTGCAATGTCAGTACGTCCCAAGGTGTTGACGCCATTTCTAATTTGATGTTCAAGGTGCGCCGTGGCGGATGAGCCGTGCGTACTGGAGCGCCGTGTTGCAGTAGGCGCGGCCATTCGCCGTCGGGGGTTCGAATCCCCCCTCTGGCATGGATGTTTGTGCTGTCCTTAGGTTAGTTTACCTTAGTTTATGTAGTTTGTGAGCTACGGACTTCTAACCACGCAGTTGAGTCCGATAGATTTACAAACATTTTGTTCATGGTGCAGGTAAGCGTTTTGAACATTTCTTGGATGTCGACTATTTCCACTTTGAAGTACAATACATACAACCATAGAAGGCTGATCCCTGCACCTGAACATTTCTTGGATGTCGACGATTTCCACTTTGAAGTACAATACATACAACCATAGAAGACTGATCCCTGCACCTCTCAGTAACTCATTTTCTGTCGCCCTCTTCTTGCATTTGCTGAGTCACTACGATGGTGGAACTTAAACAGTGGCAACTATTTATTCACAACCGATACAAAAGCGTTACATCTTTCCACCAAAGTAGTAACCAGCATTCTGTAGAACCCCTTTCCAGCGTTGTGGAAGACCTAGCAGAAGCCTGTTCTGTTGATGCTACGAATGGAGCGGTCTACTGCCTGTCGAGTCTCTGGGTTCTGAAGCGAACGACACGAAGTGGTTCCTTCACCTTCGGAATCAAATTAAAGTCACAAGGAGCAAAGCCCGTGAAGTACGGTGCATGGTACAGTACTTCCCAGCCCATAGACCGAACAGAGCAGCCACAGCTTGCGCTCTAAGCTTGCGCTGTCGTGCACTGATGTGTGGGTTTCGCAGAAATGGTTGCTGCTTCTTTCCCAAAGCTGCTCGCAAGTGATGCTCTAAAACGAACAGTAATACTATGCACTGACGGTCTGCCGTGGAGGAATGTAATGCGTTAGTGTAACACCATCACAGCACACAGCACACGAGAATCACCATAACTTTCACCGTACTGGGGCTCTGACGCTCTTTCGACTTTCGCGGCGACCAATAATGACGCCATTCGTTGGATTTCCGTTACAGTTTTGGCTCATATGATGTGGCCTATGTCTCGTCCAGTGTTACCGCAAGGCTTACGGAAGCCTCTCTTTCGAACTCATAGCGCTCCAAGTGGGTCTGAGCAGCATCTTAATGTATCAATTTCTGCATTTCCGTTATTCACGTGGAACCCATCGTGATGCAATTTTTCGCATGCCCAGGCGTTCCTCCAGAATGCGGAGCATAGTCGTATGTGCTAATCCGGTTTCGTGGGCGAGCTCTCGAATTGTCTGGCGTCGATCGGTGTCCACTAAAGAGCTAACAAGGCAGTAGGATGCATTTCTTCTTCAGAGACCCTAAGACGACCTGCTCGATGCATGTCTGCCACATTTTGCCGACGTTCGTTGAAGGCTTTTACCCAACGTGCCACTGTTCTGTACGGCAATGCAGATTCCCCGCACGCCTCTTGAAGACATTGATGACACAGTCGTGCTGTACGACCTCTGGCACATTAAATCTTGATCCAACTCCTTTGTTCCTGTTTCGAAAACATAGTGACGCCGTTACGTTAGATCAGTCGCTCACAAGTGACTGCGTTTCCCTCGATTGTGCGCTCGCAGGTGACGTGGGACGGGCGAGTCCATAGTGTTTCCAAAGCAGTGTTGCCACTATTTAAGTTCCAACTCTCGTAGAAGCCAATATTTTTCCAGACATAACTGCTAAACGAGAATTTGTTATCAGCGTTTGAAGAAACTGAACTTGTAACTTCTCTCTCACTGTGTTGCTTGTTAGAATACTTCTCATCGCTTGCACCTACACCATATAGATTCCAGAAAAATCATGTAAGTCTGTGGTCGCCGACATCTGATGCCTTTTCTCCATCTGTAGAGTATCTTCGCTATCGGGGATGACAACATGCTGCGTCCGTTGGAATGCCTCGTGATGTCTTCCGTAGCCTTTCTGCATACTTCGACTACAGTCTCGTCAAAGACGCGCCTGGACGACTCGTTCCTTAAAGCTACTTCGTGCCTTACTTCCATTACCCGCTGCGTGTTAGCCAAGCTGTCTTGATTCTTTACTGGTACGTAACATACTGCCGAAGGACGTCTCCATTGCCCGTCGGATTAGACTACAGTCTTGTCCTTTGTGTTCATCCGATCTCTCACCTATCAAGAACGTCTGGTCGATGATTACAGAACTAGTGGACAGGTATCCACTACCCGCTGCTACGCCAGATCAATTTTGGCAATATGCGGAAGAAACATGGACTACTATACCCCAAAAACACATCCCTAACTACTTTGCTTTAATTCCAAGGTGTATTGCAGCAGTAATAGTCAGTCCTTTGCCATGTTGGCCATGTTACAGCATATGCAGGGTCGGCTTTGTAATTCGAATGTGGCATGTTAATATTTACGGGGTTCCCGGATGCCCTTCCTGTCGCCATCCCATGCCCCACGGCAGGAATTGTGTACTCCAAATGTCTGCTTAGAATGTATCTGTGTGAATGTGTAAAGTGTTACGAAATGTTTGCGAATCGTGTAACTGAGGAGGGGTTTGGCACCAGCCTGGTATTCACATAGGGGATGTTGAAAACCGCCTAAAAACCATATCCAAGCTGGTCGGCACTCCGACCCCCTTCGTTAATCCGCCGGGCGGATTCGAACCGCGACCGGTAGGCCTCTCCGACTCGGAAAGCGGGGAGTTACACCACACGGCTAACCTAGCGTGTCTTCAGCAGTAATAGCCAGTAATAGCGGCAAAACACATTACTTATTTTATTATCTTCGTAACTTCAAATGGGGCTATATTTTCAATCATGTGATCTTTGTACAACGTGTTACGTCCCAATTAAACTTGGCTATGATGTCTCGGGTCCTCCGTCGTACTATATTTTGGATAGTCAGCGGTATATTAATATATATTTTTGGTTTGTTAAAGTAGCTATGAGATGCGATAGATAACTCGAACGGAACAGCCATTGAGAAACATTCACTCTGCAACGGAGTGTGCGCTGATTGCCAATTGGTGCATCTAGATTAGAATAATAATTGGGGAAACAGACTGATCCATACAGGTAACGCACATTGTAAAAAATGTAATGCGACTTATTGAAATTATAGGGAACGTAGATCAAAACTTTATTGCTTCTGAGATGCATAAGTAAAGAAATCAATTGGAATATTTCACGATGGCGACCAGAGTTTATGATGATTATAAGTACTTATTCGTTAGGACAAATTTAACGGTCTGTCAGTATAAAAGCCCTCTCTGTGTAATAATTGGTAGCTTTAGTTGAATAAAGCAGAAGTACGTAATAAGAAATTGATAGTCATACTTGTGTTGTGCAAGCAAGGGGAAACGACCGCTGAGAGTATTCCTTCCGTGTCTTCCAAAGCTGAGCTCATTATTTCTGAATAACGGCAACCAAGTCTCTGCGGCAAAAGCAGAGGACCATAATTACATATAGACGAGAAAAAGTAGAAATTTCGCACGCTCATTGTATACACGTGGCAAGAAAAATAACAACCATCAAAAATGATTGTTGAATATTACAATGTCTTGATTGCAATTTTTTTTTATTTATTGAAGCGTTTCGTCGGGTTATGGCATCTTCAGATATCTGACATAGAAGAAAATATGTAAGTATTGTAAGTTCAGTTTCATTTTTCTTCTTTGTCAGATATCTGAATATGCCCTAGCCGGGCGAAACACGTCATAAAACAAATAAAAATAATTTCAGTCAAGACATTCTTTTATTCAAGAATTCGACTTAACACAGTTGCTGTACCACACCATGTAAAAATGAAATGGAAAGATTACCAGAAATGATTGTGGGATTTCAATGTGACTATATGAAATAAAGAATACACCTTCAGTCATCTCTATTTTGAATCCATTTTATTGAAGCTACCAGTTTGACTTTTCATTTAGTCATATTCAGGCCCCACGATCATGGTAAAAAAGGGATAGATTCAGTTATGTGGAGCAGCCACAACTGGAACCAACACTGAGAGACAGGTAATCTGGTTATTTCAATTGTAAATATTTCATTTCGAGGTTTCAAGACGGTGCACGATTAACGAGGGGTAAAGTACTACTCATCGCCAATCTCTGTAACTCAAGAATTAATAATACGCTTCAGATAGTTTTAATACATAACACAGAAATTATAGACGGCGCTCCCCCTTGGCCACTATTTATCACTACACGTAACATACAAACACAAGAAAAGGTCTCTTTATTTTATATTTTATTTTTTAACGAGTGTTAACAACATTACCACTTCTTGCATCTTAAGTGCCTTATCCATCCTCCTCCTTCCAATCCTCGATTCTCCTTTTCCTTAGGAATACTATTTATCCATCGCTTACGTGGTCTCTGTCTCGCTTTTTTTCTTCTTTGTGGTGGAATCCAGCTCCATGCTTGCAATGACATTCTTCTTTGTTCCATACGTTGTAAATGTACGTACCAATTCAATTTTTATGATTCATTGTATCTATAATGATGGTTGTAGGCTGCCATCATTCCTCTAATTATTTCACTTCTCATCTGATCAAATAATATTAAATTGTAGCATCTTATACAGAATGAATCTCTGCAGCAAGTAGCTGCTGTTCTGTTTTTATCTACGATCCACATTTCATTCGTCACGACTGGTTCTATTATTGTCGTGAATATATTCTTCTTTGTCTGATTAGACTAGTTGTTTTCCCACAGTGTCACACTAAAGTCTAAATCATATTCTTCCCTGTTACTATCTTCTTCCTTATGACCTTTTCGTTCCTTACACCTCAACGAAATACGTACCTCCTAGATATTCATATCCTCTCGCATTTTTTTCTTCTCTTTGTCCAGTTCTATATCTCGTCCTTCACCTAACATTACCACATACTTCATTTTCACAGCAGTCACATTCAATCAACATTTATCATAATCTTGAATTACCTTTTCAAGCATGTAACTCATATCCCATTGATCTTCTGCTGTTACTGTCCGGTTATCTGCAAAGAGAATAGTATGTAAATGCCTATCAAGAGATGTATTCCCATCTGTCTAAATTTTCTAATCCAGTGTTTCAGAGCCACTGCCAAATATATTTTAAATACAATAGGTGGAAAACACGTTTCTTGCTGCATCCCCCTTTTTGGTAAAAATGAGTCAGGGGTACAATTTACGATCTGAATTACGGCCTTGTTATCTCAATATATGCCGCTTAATGCTTTTATGTTTACTTTCCTGATTCAAGATTTCTCTAAAATGGCCAAAGCTTCTGAAGTGGAACCATTCGTAAATACAAAAGCTACTGTAGTTCTCTTCCCTTTGACAAACATTTTTCTGCTATAATTTTCAAGGTGTATATAGTGTCTATGGAAGATATTTCCGCATTAAAACAACATTGTTCTTCCATTTCATTTAATTTGCTTCTCTTTTCTTGTTTTCAGAACTTTTCCATACACTCTCCTCATAGTATTTGTTTTGACTCCATAGTGACTGGAAACTTTTCTATCTTCCTTTTGTTAATCGAAAAAGTATAGGATCTTTCCAGTTCCTACTTAAAACGTCTCTTTCTGAAAATTTAATAAAAATTATACAAATACGGCTACAATCCAGAAACTTTATGGAACATTCCGTACGCCGGGAAAACTTCAAGAATCATATACTAGTATAGATTACCATCCCTATTTAACACGTTATCACATAGAAACCAACTATGAGTACCAAAATTCTTAGTATTGATGACCAGAGTATGAGGTGCACAGTTTCCATGCGTCACAGCACCACTACTGAGTTTGAACTGTGTTGTGATCAGTCATCGTGAATCATATTTTCTCTCACTTGACCAGTTGCGATGCACTTATTGACGTGTCAACACGAACTTGGTCCAAAGGAACAGGACATTAATGGTGAACCTATATTATGAAAACAACGATAATGCTGCAGCTGCACTTCGAGAATATTGTCGGTAGGGTCTGGTGATCCCGTAGTTAAGTCCCATAAGCTTAACAAACATTTGAATTTTGAATATTGTCGGCTGAAAGGATTGCGGAAGGGTCCTCTTTCTCCACCTGCTGTACAGAAATGTTCAAATGTTTGTAGAACTTATGGGACTTAACTACTGGGTCATCTGTCCCTAAGCTTACAAACTACTTATGAACTAGCTAGGACTAAGGACGGCACAAATATCCATGCCCGAGGGGGGATTCGAACCCCTGACCGTAGTGGCCTTGCAGACCGTGACAGGAGCGCCTTCGTCCCCTCGGCCACCGCGGCCGGCTGCTGTACAGAAGATGGAGTTCGAATCAAGATATACACATGAAGCACATACACTGTCGTGGTGGGGTGGATTACGTATCTCATTGACATGGACATACGTACAGTATCCGCGGTGTAGTGTCCGAGCGGTCTAAGGCAACTTGCTGAGGAACGCGCGGTTGTTCGCCGTCGGAAGTTCAAGCCCTCCCTCGGACATTGGTGTTTGAATGTTTGTCTATAGCTTAGTTTAAGTAGTTTGTAAGCCTAGTGTCTGATAACCAGAGTAGTTGAATCCTATAGATTACAAACATTTAAACATTTGAACATACGTACTGTAGGTGCAACTACAGCGGAAAGGTATCTGCGGAGAGGCCAGACAAACGAGTAGTTCCTTAAGATGGGTCACTGCGTTCTCAGTAGTCGCAGGGGCAACAATCTGGATGATTGATTGAGCTGGCCTTCTAACATCAGCTAATGTGTCTTTGACATGCAGTTACTGTCAACGACTGAAAGTAAGGCGAACAACAGTCGTTACCTTTCCCGATGACTTGCACCTTTAATATATATTACGTTATTGTGACATGCTCTCAGGTATTCTGAAGGTAAAATAGTCCCTTATTCGGATCTCTGGGCAGGGACTGTAAAGGAGTTGACGTCATAAAGATATACGAAACGGTCATTCAACGAATCAGAGTATGCTATGTTGTATCCTTTAATCGGATAGGAAAGTTAGAGAATTTAAAAAGGGAATTTGATATGTTGAAGTTAGCTATAACGATTAGTGAAGTTTTTTAGCAGGAGGAACAGGATTTCTAGCAGGTTAGTGGACATACAGGGTTAAAAATTCCAAATTGGTTTGGGATCACGCTGTAGTAAGTTTATTAATCAATAAGGAATCAGGGCTGCGGATGAACTACCATGAACGATGCAGTGAACGCATTATCGTAGCAAAATCAACGCACACCACAGTAATACAAGTGTATATACCAACTAGCTCTAAAGATATCCTAACGTTGTTACAACATTGCCCAAAGTCGCAATATTTTATTAATTAGCTTAGAAGCTGTTACCTTTTGTGCAGATATTTTGTTTGATTCCTCATAAATACGTTAGTAAACAGTATTGTAAAATTATTTTCAATAATTATTGATGCTTAAAAGTTTCAAATATGATGGCAATAGTCTTCAGTGTTATCTGGTATGGCCACCCCCATGAACCACAGACATTGCCGAAGTAGGTTGGCTTGCGTGCCTCAACGATACAGATAGCCGTACCGTAGGTGCAACCACAGCGGAGAGGTATCTGTGGAGAGGCCAGACAAACGTGTGGTTCCTGAAGAAGGGCAGCAGCCTTTTCAGTAGCTGTAGGGTTAACAGCCTGGATGATCGACTGAGATGGCCTTGTAATATCAGCTTATGTGGCTTTGTCACACAGTTACTGCGAACGGCTGAAAGCAAAGAGAAACTACAGCCGTTAATTTTCCCGAGGACATGCAGCTCTACTGTTTGAATATATGATGATGGCATCCTCTCGGGTAAAATATTCCGGAGGTAAAATAGTCCTCCATTCGTATCTCCGGGCGGGGACTACTCAGCAGGATGTGATCATCAGGAAAGACAATACTGGCATTCTATGATTCGGAGTGTGGAATGTCAGATCCCTTAATCAGGTAGGAAAGCTAGAAAATTTAAAAAGAGAAATGGATAGATTGAAGTTAGATATAGTGGGTATTAGTGCAGTTCGGTGTAAAGAGGAACAGGATTTCTGGTCAGGTGAGTATAGGATTATAAATACCAAATCAGTTGATGGTATTACAGGAGTAGATCTGATAATGAACAATAAAATGGGAGCACGGGTAAACTACTATGCGCAGCGTAGTGATCGCATTATCGTAGCTAAGATAGACACGAAGCCAACACCGACGACAATAGTACAGGTTCATATACCAACTAGCTCTGCCGATGATGAGCAAATCAAACAAAGTGTGATGATGTAAAGGAAATTATTCAGACAATTAAGGGAGAGGGAAACTTAATTGTGATGGGAGACTGGAATTCTGTAGTAGGAAAAGGAGAGGAAGTAAAAATAGTAGGTGAATATGGACTGGGCAAAAGGAATGAAAGAGGAAGCCGCCTCGTAGAATTTTGCACGGAACATAATATAATCATAACATTCACCTGGTTTAAGAATCATGAAAGAAGGGTGTATACGTGAAAGAGACCAGGAGACACCGGAAGGTACCAGATTGATTTTATAATGGTAAGGAATAGATTTAGAAACTAGGTTTTAAACTGTAAGACATATCCAGGGGTAGATATAGACTCTGACCATAACTTATTGGTTATGAACTGAAGATTGAAACTTACGAGACTGCAGAAAGGCAAAAAAATTAGGACACGGAACCTGGACGAATTGAAGGAACCTCAAGTTACTGAGAATTTCTGAGGCTGCTTTAGGCAACAATTGACAAAACGGGGGGAAATAAAACAGTAGAAGAGGAATGGGTAGCACTGAGAGATGAAATAGTAAAGGCAGCAGAGTACAAAATAGGTAGAAACGCAAGACCTACAGAAAATCCTTGGATATCACAGGAAATACTAAATGTAATTGATGAAACGAGAAAATATAAAAATGCACTAAATGAAACAGACAAAATTGAATAAAGACGACTAAGAATTGAGATTGACAGGAAGTGCAAAATTACCAAGCAGGAGTGGCTAGAAAGCAAATGCAAGTCAGTAGAAGAATGTTTAAATAGAGGAAAAATAGGTATCGCCTATAAGAAATGAAAGTACGAGGCGCGTCCAGAAAGTAAGTTCCGTTTGGTAATAAAATGAAATTGTACACAGATACAGAAGAAATTTTTGTTGCACAAAATTCTATAATTCTTAAATTACTTTCCCACATAACTGCCGAAATTTTGCAGGCATTGTCGTAGCGTGGCACCAGGTTTTGTATACCTTCTTCATAGAAATCTGCCGCCTGTGTCTTCAACCAGTAGGAAACAGTGAAATTTGTGAGAAGTCCATAGCGAGAGCACTAATTGTAAACCTACGGTTTTCCTGGATCTTGTCATCAATCGCGTGAACCAGTTCTTCTGTAACCAAAGGTGGACGTCCACTTCGTTCTTCATCGTGCACATCACTACGCCCGCCACTGAACTGTCGGACCCATCTTCTCACCATAGAATCACTCATCGCATTTGGTCCGTAAACATCGCAAATTTGTCGCTAAATTTCACTTGGATTCACTTTCCTCGCATTCAGAAACCGAATCACCGACCTGATTTCACAGGCGGCGGGATTTTCAATCAACGAGGACATTTCAAACAAGAACAACAAAGCGTACGTAACTGACAGCGATCTCCAAATGGCGCACGTTCTTATCCTTGATACACATCGTCTACAGCGCATGTGCGGAACTGCAATCGCAGCGCTGCAGCGGAGATAAATTGAAACGGAACTTACTTTCTGGACGCGCCATTTGGAGACAAGAAATGTTCAAATGTTTGTTAAACTTAAGGGACTTAACTGCGGGGTCATCAGTCCCTAAACTTACAAACTACTTATGAACAACCTTATGCTAAAGACGACACAGACAATCATGCCCGAGGGAGGATTCGAAACCCCGACCCTAGCGGCTGGGGAGACTGTGACTGGTGCGCCGCAGACCGCTCGTCCACTGCGGCCGACTGACAAGAGAATCAGCTTTATGAATATAAAGAACTCAGATGGAAAACCAGTTCTCAGGAAAGAAGGTAAAGTTGAAAGGTGAGAAGAGTATATAGAGGGGCTGTACAAAGGAAATGGACTTAGAGGCAATATTGTAGGAAGAGAAGAGGAAGTAGATCAAGATGAAAGAGGAGATACTACACTGAGAGAAGAATTTGACAGAGCCCTGAAAGACCTAGGTCGGAACAAGGCTCCGGGAGTAGATGACATTCCCTTAGAACTACCGAAGTCTCCTGGAGAGCCAACCACGACAAAACTTTTTCACCTGATGCATAAGTTGTATGACACAGGTGAAATATCCTCAGACTTTAAGAAAAATGTAATAATTCCCATTCCAAAGAGAACAAGCGCAGACAGATGTGAAAATTATAAAACCATTAGTTTAATAAATCATGATTGCAAAATTTTAACACGAATTATTTACAGAAAGATGGAACAGCTGGTAGAAGCCGACCTCAGGGAAGACCAGTTTGGATTCAGGAGAAATGTAGGAACATGGGAGGCAATCCTCACTTTACGGCATATCTTAGAAGATAGATTACGAAAAGGCATTACACATTTGTAGCTTTTGTAGATTTGGAAAAAGCTTTTGACAATGTTGATTGGAATAGACTCCTTCAAATTTTGAAATCAACAGGAGTAAAATATAGGGGACGGAGGGTTACTTACAACTTGTACAGAAACCGGACAGCAGTTATCAGAGTTGACGAGTATGAAAGGGATGCAAAGGTTGGGAAAGGAGTAAGACATGGTTGTAGCCTTTTTCCAATGTTATTCAATGTGGACATTGAGCAAGCTATAAAGGAAAGCAAGGAGAAATTTGGAGAAGGAATTAAGGTTCAGGGTGAAGAAATAAAAACACTGCGTTTTGCAGATGACATTGTAATTCTGTCAGAGACAGCAAAGGACCTGGAGGAACAATTGAATTAACAGTGTGTTGAAAGGAGCATTTAAGGTGAACATTAACAAGAGGAAAACACTGGTAATGGAGTGCAGTCTAAGAAAATTATGCGATGCTGAATGAATTAGATTAGGTAACGAAACAGTAAAGGTGGTACATGAGTTTTGTCACTTGGGCAGTAAAATAACATTTTATGGTCGCAGTACAGAGGGTATAAAAAGCTTCTGCAAAGGGAAGAAAAGCCTTTTTGAAAAGAGAAATTTGTTGACATCAAATAATAATTTAAGCCAAAAGAAGTCCTTTATGAAGGCATTTGTGTGGAATGTTGCCATGTATGGGAGTGTAAAATGGACTATAAACAGTGCGGATAGGAAGAGGATAGAAGCTTTTGAAATGTGGTGTTACAGAAGAATGCTGAAGATTAGGTGGGTGGATCGTGTAAGTAATGAGGAGGCACTGAACAGAATTGTGGAGGAAGGGAATTTTTGGCATACCTTAACTAAAAGAAGTGATCGATTGGTAGGGCACATTCTTAGACATCAAGGAATCGCGAATTTAGCATTGGAGGGAATCGTGCGGGGTAAATATCGCAGAGGGGAACCAAGAGATAAATACAGTAAGAAGATTACAATAGATGTAGAGTCCCTTTCTTATGATGAGATGAAGAGGCTTGCTCAAGATAGAGTAGGGTGGAGAGCTGCATCAAACCAATCTCCGGACTGAAGACCACAAGAGAGATATTGCTTAAGAACTGGCAACCGTTTTCATTAGAATAACATTCTATGCAAAAATAAATTGAATTAGATGAGGTTAAAGGAGCGAATACGTAATTTTAAGGTTAAAGAAGCGATGTTACGAAAGCATTTGATTCGATTACATGCAATTTGTTACGCGAAATAGCGGCAAATTGAGGACACATGAGATCGGAGAATTCAATTACAAAGTCACGGATAAAAGTGTAGTTGGGAGAAACTAAACGTTACTGACAGTGTAGGAAACTGAGTTTCCGTAAGTGTGTTCGTGTATGCAGTTTTTAGGCAAATCTTACCTTTTAGCGAATGCGTAGTTGCTGGTCATTGCCTATTTCCGTTATGTTGGTATCAGCTTTCCAGAGACGATGCCCAATATAATTGAGTCAGTATGAGGTAAGGGACCCTGGTCCACAAACGACCGAGTCTAGGTACAAGCAGAAATAAGTCAGTAATCATTCACCTTCTCCCCGCGTACTTCTCATCGAATTACACTCATTTTCAGAAAAAAAAGAAAAAAAAAACGGAGCACCTGGAAAGAGTATAGATATTATGTAGTTGATATTCATAGGGCATGTAGAGTATATTAGTATGATATCCAGAAACGATTAGCATGTGAGGCATATTAGCCCACGGGTCCCAGGTCATCATCGACATGGCGACGTAATACCACCAACCGGTAAAATGTACCTCCAACTCCCATTGGCGATATGAACTGAAGATAATAGGTTTGTGTGACTTGTGCAGAAGTACAAGATTCCTCGCTGACGTACCGTCAAATCAGTGAGTTTGAAAGAGGGCGCATTATTACCCGAGAGTATATAAGGTATCCATCCAGGAAATTGCTGCCCGTTTGGGACGAAGTGTTTCTGCGGTGCAACGGATATGCCACACCATCCTGACACCCTCTCCCCGCCTTTCAGAGAGGATCCACACCCCATCCGAATGTGATCGCAGGAAAAACCTGAGTCCTTCTTGGCTCTGGCACAACAGTGTAACACATCGTACAGTATACTAGCGGCAAAACAAAATCAGTACCTTCATTACACTATAGAAATAGTGATGCTATTGATGGTAGTTCTGCTAAGGAGAATTGTTTAACACAGCTATTTTGATAAACGATTTAGGAGACAATCTGACAAGATCTCTTAAGGCTATTCGCGGATGATACTGTCATTTTTCGGTTAGTAGAGTCAGCAGAAGATCAAAGCAACTGCAAAATGAGTTAGATAAGATATCTGCATGGTGCAAAAATTGGTAATTGACCCTTAATAATGAGTGTGAGCTCATCCACATGACCACTAAAAGAAATCCGTTGTACTTCAGCTACACGATAAATCTGTCAAATCTACAGATCGTAAACTCAACTAAATACCAAGGAATAAGAATTACGAACAACTTAACTTGGAAAGAAAAAAGGCGATCCGAAGACTACGTTTCATTGGTAGGAAATTTAGGAGATGCAACAGTTCTACTAAAGATACTGCCTACCCTATACTTGTGCGTCCTATTTTGGAGTATTGCTGCGCATTGTGGGATACACACCAGGTGGGGCTAACTGACAATTTAGAGAAAGTTCAGAGAAGGGCAGCTCGTTTTATTTATTTATTTATTTTTATTATCCGGATTTCGGATATTCTCGGAAATGATGCACGAGTTGGGGTCGATATCATTAAATGAAAGGCGTTATTCGTTGCGACTAAATCTATTTGTGAAATTTCTTTCACCAAGTTTCTCTTCCGAATGCGAACATGTGTTGTTAACAACTACCTAAATAGCAAGAGGTGATCACTACAATAAAATAAGAGAAATCAGATCGAAGACAGAAAGAATTAAGTGTTCGTTTTACCTGCGAGCTATTAGAGAATCGAACTATACAGAAATATCGTAAAATTGGTTCGATGATCACTCTGCCAGGCAATTCAATGTGACTTGCACAGTATGTAGATGTAGATCAGGGGTTTATTGCAGTGTGGATTACGCGTGCGTCTTTAACTTCTCCAACTATATATAACTAACGTGTTGAAACACAGTAAACACCAATGGCGTATGGAAATACGTCACCTGGGACAGGAACGGCATCAGATAGTGTTTTCGGTCGAATCCAAGTACTCCGAATAATGATGGCTGAATTTTCTTTAGCCGCAGACTTGGGTAGCAGCGTCACAAGGACTTAAATCGCGCAAGACTTACAGCGCCAACTCAAGGCCTAATGATATAGAGTGCTATTGGGCAGAAACATAAGTCACAACTATTGCGTGTCCTGGACACTGTGACCAGTTTGATCTACGAGAATGAGATCCTGCGACTCAAAGCTATGGGCTCTATTTTTCAGCAAGACAAAGCATAACCACAAGTTACTGTACAAACATGTGCCTTCTTCTTGTCACAGGATGTCAACCTTTTCCCTGGATTACTAGATCACCAGACATTTCGTCAATCGAAATTGTGTGGCATATGATGAAACGACCGATGCAGAGCCGTGGCCCAGTGCCAGTCACATCAAATGAACTTCGAAACCAGGCGAATGCAGCATACACGACTATACCACCGGACGTCGATTCGTACCTTATACGTGTCTATGCAATCATGAATGGAACTAGTTATAAAGTTATCAGGGCCCATGGCGAACCCTTTGCATCAGGACACATGCTGAACCGAGACACACCTTTGTACGCTGATCGACCTCTCCAAAGACTCATCTCGTCTAACGTAATATCTGTGCCTGCATAATCTCTAATTTCTTGAAAGTCTTCAGTTATTCCCCACCGAGAATGACGCCATGAAAGCATTCTTCTAAAACGATGAACCCAAAGGGCTGCGATTGGTTATTTGAGAAGACACGAATTCTTCTCTTCCAGTAGGGTGCACATACCTCCCATTATCTACCTTCAGCTGGGTGTTTTTGTTGTTGGCAATAGTGGCCATCGGCATTTCTCCGAAATAACCGAAAGTGATGCTCCCTAGTCCACAAGAGCTCGCGCGGGTCGGCTGCCCATAACAATGTCGATGCAGTTACCCCACAAGTTGGCATTGACTGACGGTGGAGGATTTCGCTCTACGGCGGACTCACGTCCACGGGACGCACCGTGTAGTTTTCCGTCGTTCTTCGGCTGGATGATCGGCTGGAGCTCTTCAACGTCGATCCAAACCTCAAGCGTCGTGTTTGGATGCTTCCTCTCTCCTCTCCTTTCTTCTTCGTCCTGGGGTTGGTGCCGGAGTAGGTCTGCTTGCAGCTTGCTTGCCCGGCCTTGGCAAGTATTTGCCCCCGCCTCCGAGTTACTCTACATGGCATGGTCGGCCAGAGTGAAAGCATGATAGCTGGGTGTCCAAGGTCTTCAAACGTCAAGTTTCCTTGGGGCATAATGAAATGCATCTCGCCGCGGTGGAGTAGCCGGGCGGTCTAAAGCGTCTCGCTGCAGAGCGCGCGGTTGCTTGGCGTGGAGGTTCGAGTCCTCGCTGGGGCATGGGTGTGTGTGTTTGTCCTTAGGTTAGTTTACCTAGATTTAAGTAGTTCGTAAGCTACGGACTGATAACCACGCAGTTTGGTCCGATAGATTTACAAACATTTGTATTTGTATTTTGTAAATGCATCACACTGAGTTGTACTAGCGTAAACGCAGCTTGGCTTCTACTGTTTCGCCGTTTTTTGATGGAGGTGGACGGTGAAGAATTGGCGCAAACGTTTCATATTGTTCCTCTCTTATTACCACTTACAGTCTTACCTCCGACCATCCAGATTTAGGTTTCCCGTGATTTCCCTAAATCAGTCCAGGCAAATGCCGGGATGGTTCCTTCAAAGGGCACGTCCGATTTTCCGCACCCATTCTTTTCCAAAAATGCTAGGGTAAGCTTCGTCTCTAATGACCACGCTGTCGACGGGACGTTAAACCCTAAGTTTCCTTACCTCTTTAAGTGTCTCTGTACTCTGTTCGAGGTACATTCCCAGCTCCTTTTCAACTTCTCTATTTCATGAACGACGTATATGTGATCGGTTCCTTCCTCCATGGAAGCCGTCGATATGATGTTCTGAAGAAGTTCAAACTTGTTACGTCAAATTCGTTTTTGATACATCGTCTCATTGTACTGGTACGGTTTTATGAAGTCGTTCGCAACCGAAATTAGCTGCATGAATAGTGCCTGACACATGTCCACAGCAATGCATTTAATAATATGTGCAACCTTCTCTTCCTCCATCACCGTAAAGTTGACTCTCATACACCAACGACTTGTATGTATGATTTCGTAGTCTCACTTTGACGTTGCGCTCAGGCATTCAGTTTTTATCCAGGACGAAATTTTTCTGTCGCTGTGCATCTTCAAAGACTTCCTGCAGCTTGTCAGCTTGTCCTCGTTATTTTCATATTATTGTTCGGCGGCCCCTGCTAGTAGAAACAGACGTTAGCCAGGCGACTTTGTCGTTCAGTTGCTGAACTCTGGTATCCTTTTAACCAATTATTTGGATTTTCAACATTATCGCCAGATAACCCTGAGAGAAGTCTCACGCGTTGGCAAACAGATGGCGTTACGGTAGTCATTTCCTCTTTTTTAGTCTCCGACGCCTTCCGCGCAGTTTTGAATGCCTCGAAGTCTGTTTTCTTACCAAGTAAATGAAGACTCTCTCGTCACCTGATAGGAGCCACTAAGCAGATGATTTGTTCGATCCCCTTTAGCTTTACTCGGCGTCTCGAACAGAATAACGTCTTGTAGCGGTGTTATAGGGTGAACCTGAATGACCAACAAACACTGGTGTAAGCTCATTGATGATTTTTAGCACTTCTTACACACGCACGATAACACGAAACGAACTAACTTCCGCCGGAGAATTTCACAGTCCATATACACGACCAGAAACTTTTGGAACTGATTTCTCAATACATCTAGAAGGTAGACTTTCCGGAAGAAAGTATGTGTACTCCAAATGTTTACGTATAGTGTTATACATACGAACGTTTGCGAACGTTCGTCTAAATGTCGGCGAATCATGCAACTGAAATAAAAATATCCACGGGTGTACTGCCGGTCTATAGTGTCCAACGGGCACAATATTTCGGCGATCATACATGTCGCCATCATCAGGTGAACTGACGGACTGAGCTCCTGGAAACGCGCCGGCACGATCCGCACGATACGACTGCTCGAAGGGAACTGGGTTCTAGCCCGGTAGCGGGCTACTGTCCGCCGTGGTCGTCACTTCGTCACGTGTGCTAGATTTACTCTTAATTAACCCAATCGCTGGTTCCCAAGCTTTGCTAAGATGATAGCCACAGTCACGGTTTATGAGGTCGTCACTTGTGCGAATTTCAATGGGCTCTCTAACGACGCAGTCCTAGTATCTCGACGTCTGTACCAGAATCCTAGTGCGTTCATACTCCATCGCATGATTCTCCGACAAACAATGTTCAGCGACCACCGACTTGCTCGGATACATCAATCGTGTGTTCCTCTGGTGTTCAACGCATCGATCCTCGACGGTACGCATCGTCTGTCCAATATATGACTTTCCACACTGACACGGAATCTGGTACACGCCGGCCTTCCTCAAACCTAGATCATCTTTAGCGCTCCCCACAAGTGCACGATTTTATTCGGCGGACAAAAAACAGTTCCAACCTGTTGTTGTTGTTTTTTTTTTTTTTTTTTTTTTTTTTTTTTTTTTTTTTTTTTCAAAATGCGGGCGACCTTCCCCAAGAGTGCGCCGGTATATGGAACGAACGCAGTGCCTACATCCTCCCTCGTGTTTCCATCCGTTTCCACAGGTTGTGATGTAGTCGTTGGGCGGAGAGCCCGCTGAATCTGCCACTCAGAGTACCCATTTTTTCGAAATACAGTTCTCAAGTGTTCCAATTCCTGGGGTAGACTCTCTGCGTCGGAGATAGTGCGCGCCCTATGTACTAGAGTTTTAAGTACCCCATTCCTCTGTGAAGGGTGGTGACAGCTGCCTGCGTGTAAATACAGATCAGTGTGCGTTGTCTTCCGATATACACTATGACCCAGGGTGCCATCAGCTCTTCTCTTGACCAAGACGTCAAGGAACGGCAATTATCCCTCCGTTTCAGTCTCCATAGTGAATTTGATTTTGGGGTGTATGGAGTTCAGATGTATAAGGAAGTCAAGGACTTTATACATACCATGTGGCCAGATGACGAAAGTGTCGTCCACGTAACGGAAAAAGCAAGTAGGTTTCCATTCAGATGATGCCAGGGCTTCCTCCTCGAAATTCTCCATGTACAAATGTGCGACCACTGGGGAGAGTGGGCTACCCATGGCGACTCCCTCCGTTTGTTCGTAGTATTCGCCATTGAAAAGAAAATACGTGGAGGTCAAGACATGCCTAAAAAGTTCGTTGGTCTTCTCGTCAAACTTCTGACCAATCACATGTAACTGAAGAAAAACTTTGGTACCAGCCCGGCATTCAGCTGGTAGGTTGTAGCAAACCGCCTAAAAGCCACATAAAGCTGGCTGGTTAGTGTTCTTAATAGAATGCGAGTCTGTATACAGGGTGGTCCATTGATAGCGACCGGGCAAATATCTCAGGAAATAAGCATCAAACGAACAAACTACAAAGTATAAAACTTTTCTGGGTTGAAGGGGAAAAACAGATGGCGCTGCCACAGCTCAAACGGATACCAACTGCATTTTTTAAAATACGTACCCCCAATTTTATTACATACTCGTCTAATACGTAAATAAATATGAATGTTTTATTTGGAACACTTTTTTCGCTTTGTGATAGATGGGGCTGTAATAGTCACAAACGTATAAGTACGTGGTATCGAGTAACATTTCGCCAGTGCGGACGGTATTTGCTTCGTGATACATTACTCGTGTTAAAATGGAACGTTTACCAATTGCAGAAACGGTCGATATGATATTTATGTGTGGTTATTGTGATCAAAATGCCCAACGGGCCTGTGCTACGTATATTGATCGTTATCCTGGAAGACATCATTTAAGTGTCCGGACCTTTCGTCGGATAGTTACGTTATTGATAGAGGCAGGAAGCGCTTAGCCACGAGTGATACGTCAACCACGACCTGCAGTAAATGATGATGCTCAAGTAAGTGTTTTAGCTGCGATTGCAGCTAATCTGCATATCAAATTGAGCGAGATTCGGGAATCTCAAAAACGTCGGTGTTGATAATGCTACATGAATGTAAATTTCACCCGTATCATATTTCCATGCACCGGGATTTGCATGGCGAAGACTTTGAACGTCGTGTAAAGTTTTGCCACTGGGCACAAAATAAATTACGGGGCGGTAACAGATTCTTTTTTCACGCGTTCTGTTTAGTAACGAAGCGTCATTAACAATCAGAGGTAACATCAACCGACGTAATATGCACTATAGGGTAACGGAAAATCCATGATGGCTGCGGCGAGTGGAACATCAGCGACCTTGCCGGGTTAATGTATGGTGCGGAATTATGGGAGGAAGGATAATTGGCCCCTATTTTATCGATGGCAGTCTAAATGGTGCAATGTATGCTGATTTCCTATTTAATGTTTTACCGATTTTACTACAAGATGTTTCACTGCATCACAGAATGGCGATGTACTTTCAACATGATGCTTATTCGGCACATGGCCCTCGTGCAGTTGAAGCGGTCTTAAATGGAATGTTTAATGACAGGTGGATTGATCGTAGAAGCACCATACCATGGCCCACACGTTCACCGGATCTTACATCCCTCGATTTCTTTCTGTGGGGAAAGCTGAAGGATATTTGTTATCGTGATTCACCGACAGCGCCTGAAAATATGCGTCAGCGCGTTGTCGATGCATGTGAGAACATTACTAAAGGCGAACTACTCGCTGTTGAGAGGGATTTCTTTACGCGTATTGCAAAATGCGTTGAAGTTCAAGGACATCATTTTGAGCATTTCTTGAAGTCATGAGGTAATTACAGGTAATCACGCAGTAACAACATGCGTTCTTGGAACATTGGAACAACCGAAATAAAGTACAAACGTGTTTTAATTTATAAAAACCTACCTCTTTCCCACTGTTCGTCTACAATTGTGAGCTATATGTTTGTGAATATTTCAGCGCCATCTGTCACAAAGCCGAAAAAGTGTTCAAAATAAAACATTCATATTTGTTTACGTACTAGACGAATATGTAATAAAAATGGGGGTACCTATTTAAGAAAATTCAGTTGTTATCCTTTCGACCTATGGCAGCGCCATCTAGCGGGCTAACCATAGTGTCATCAGTTTTCTTAGTACTTTGTAGTTTTTTCGTTTGATTTTATTTCGTGAGGTATTTGGCCCGGTCACTATGTATGGACCACCTTGTATGGGAAGATTGGTTTTCATGTCATCAGCCGCATCATACATTTTGACCTGGGAACCGCCGGTAGTGAAACTAGTTACCGATAAAAATTCCAGATTCATAGATTAGACCCTGAATTCTGCTTCCAGGGTAATTCTGAGTGATAACCACAACATTTGTGCCGTACAATTCACGACTAAATACAGTTTTTCACAACAGAGGTACTACTGTATGAAAGAAAAAAAATCCAATTTCTTGGTGAGACTGGGGCGGAAAATAAACTCTACTGCCAAAACTTGAAACTGTGCTTGGGTATAAGAAAATAACATGGAATATTACCGGATCTTTCAGTTGCAAAAACTGAAATCAAGAATTAAACGTTGGAAGTGTGGTCTGATCTGTATTTAAAGGACTAAGAACATCGACGCTAGACAGTCTTCTTTATGATGAAGGTTGCGAGCCTAATTTTCAAACAGTGCTGAAGAGTTGTCCGGGTTCGCGAAGTTTCGCGTTCCTGGTGACAAAACGGGTACTAACACATAACGCTAGAAATGACGGCAGTAAAACCGTCCTAGAGGGTGTTACCTAGTGTTTCGTGGAAGAACGTGAGAAATATTTAAAAGCCAGGCGCATAAACGTTAAGTGACTGCGACGTGAGATGACCCATAATTTGCGAGCGAACTCATGTTACTACCGCCGAGAAAATAAAAGTTCATTTTTAGTGTGGACTGGCTTTTAAAATAATTAGAAGGCTGTTACTAATAATGTTGTTGGCACCGAGGAGTTAATGGCACAACTAACTGTTTGTAACTAACTGCCAAAAGAGATAAGATAATCCCTTCGCTGCTGCTCCCATGGAAACAAAAGGAACAGCAAGAGCATACATATACTAGTTTTATAGTGGAATAGACTGGAGATTCACAACTCTTTCTCTCAAAGGGCGATAAAAAGGAAATATGGGGAGACGGAAGTGGGACAGAATAGAGAACAAGATCCTCACAAAAGACCACACGAAGAAAGTCGTACAATATCTAAAGTGATGGTTGGTTTGTTGGTGTTTTGGGACAGGGGAAAGAACCAAAATGCCTAGATCGTGTCCCCCGGTGGGGAGCGGAAGAAGTGAGGATAGGAAAGGAGGGGATGACAAGTAAAATGAATTCTAGGGTCGAAAGAAGGAAGAAAGACCGTGAGCTCCTTGGGGGGAACTAGAGTTAAATGAAGAATATTGCACTATGCAGCTTTGGAAATACACAGCTTCATTCGAGAGCGTTGATGTTTCGCACCATTCATGAATTTATTAACTGATTCGATATTGGATAAGGTACAGACAACTTCTAGGTCTGGAATTAGAATTCCGTACTGTTCAAGGTTTCTTCTTTTTCTTATTTCATTTTATTATCATTATTATTATTATTATTGTAGTATCCCATAAGTCACGAGGAGATAAGAATTACGATAATGAGGGAAGGATATCATAGAGCTTGCCTAGCAGGAATCAAGGCCAATGGTTTAGAAAACATTTCCTCAGAACAGCTGATATCCTTGGTAGAAACTTCCTGGCAAAATAAAACTGTGTGCTGGACCGGGAATCGAACCTAGGATCTTTCCCTTTGGCAGACAAGCTTTCACCCATTGGCACGCTCATAGTCTTAGGTCAGCTCATACCTAGCTATAATATATAATCGCTCGTTCATCGAAAGATCCGTACTTAGAAAACGTTACTTATCTTTATAAATGAATTAGTAGGCAATCTCAGCAGCTCTCTTAGATTGTTCGTGGATGATGTCATTTATGTTAGTAAAGTCACCGGAAGATAAAAAGCAAGTACAAAATTATTTAGACGAGATATCTACATGGTGTAAAAACCGGCAATTAACCCTAATAGTTGGAAGTCATACACACGAACACTAAAAGAAATCCTTTAAACTTAAGTTACACTCTAAATCAGTCAAATCTGACTAAATATCTGGTAATAACAATTACAAACAACTGAATTTGGAAAGAAGACATAGAAAATATTGTAGGGAAGGCGAACCAAAGGCTACGTTTCTTTGGCATAACACTTAGAAGATGCAACAATTCTATTAAAGAAAGAGTCTAACCAACACTTGTGCCTCCAATTTTGGAGTATTGCTGTCCATTGTGGGAGACTAACGGAGGATATAGATCGCTTATATGATATAGGGGAGAGATTGTTAGGAATGTGATGCACGAGTTGAGATGGAAATCATAAAAAAAAGTAATTAATCGTTTCCGCGAGATTAAATTATGAAATTTTTCAGCAACTTTGTCTTCTGAATGCGAACATATTTTGTTAGCATCCATCTACATAGGGAGACATGGTATTCACCAGGCCGCAAATTAATTTCTGTCACCATCCACCTACATGAGCAGTAACAAAAACATTACTAAAATGTTTGATTAAATGCAGGCAGGTTCAGGGGGGAAGGCTAGAAGTTTTCTTCCCTAGACACTCCCACCTGGAACAGCGTGATAAAGAACTAAATATGTACACACTTTGGGATTTTTGGTTTTTCAGTATGTAATTTTCTAATTATCTTTGAATTTTTTTTTTCTGTCGATATTTTTCTGTTTCATAGTGCTGCTCGTTAGAATGTCTTGAAAACGTGAAAGAATATATGCCTTATATTATATTGTTCATTGTACGACCTGCTTTTAAATATCAGGCATAATGTCATAAAAATGTGCAATAAATAAATAGAATAAATGATAATCATAGTAAAATAAGGTAAATCAGATCGGTAACGGAAATATTTAGGCGTTTCCTTTTCCCGCGCGCTATTAGAGAATGGAACGGTAGAGAAATATCATAAAAGTGGTTCGATAATTCTCATCCATGCTCTTCAATGTGATTTCCAGAGTATTTATGTAGATGTAGGTGTACCTCGCTCCTTACCTTCCAAAATTTTAAGTTCTCCTGCGAAACTTTTAGCACTAGCACTTTTGGAAGAAAGGCTATTGTAGAGAAATACATAGCTTGGCCACAGTCTAGGGGATGTTTTGAGGACTGAAATTTTCACTGACAACAGAGTGTGCGCTGATACAAACGTCAAGGCAGATTAAAACTGTTTCCTGGATCGGGATTCAGGCACTCGTGGCCGGACATTCACTAGCCGTACCGTAACTAAAAAAAATGTTCAAATGTTTGTAAATCTATCGGACCAAACTGCGTGGTCATCAGTCCGTAGCTTACAAACTACTTAAACCTAGGTAAACTAATCTAAGGACAAACACACACACACCCATGCCCCAGGGAGGACTCGAACCTCCACAGCGAGCAACCGCGCGCTCCGCAGCTAGGCGCTTTAGACCGCTCGGCTACTCCATCGCGGCGTACCGTAACTGCACCAGCAATTTCACAGTGGTCAAAGCAAACTCCTACAGAAGCGTTCGCAGTGTCGAAGAAAACATGCCGTCGACGTTGTGAAAAATGTTAACAGCTTATAACGCAACATATGACGTCTATTATGAACTAAAGATTAGCTTTTTTTTTATTTTATTTATTATTTTACATGCCCCATTACATAGCAATATTACATGTTTGATGGTTTGATTCAGGCGGTTACATCAAATGTTCTTACAAACACAAGTACAGTATACAAGTTGACAGGGTTTACAAAGGAACAAACAATTTTATACATTAGGAAATCTTAATGAATTACAAAAATTGTAAAAGTTTTATACATTAGGAAATCTTATTGAATTACAAAAATTGTAAAAGTCAGTAGTGTATTTATGTACTAAGTCATATTTACTGACGGGCCATCCTCCTCCTTTGGCAGCTATTTTTTTCCTGAGATGGTCCCTCTCTTTCAATAAATTGCAGCAGTCAAAAAGCACGTGGTCAATAGTTTGGACAGCACTGTTACATGTGCACGTTCCGTCTTCAATTATTTTGAACCGCTGATAGTAGGCTTTCAGTTTCCCATGACCTGTTAGCATAGCTGTAGAATTCGGAGATAATGGAAGTTTAATCATTAAACGTTGTCGGATCGTAGGAAAATACGGTTTAGTGCTTCCCCCGTTTTTTGTTCTGTGCCACTCAATGTCCCATTTGTTCCTAAACTCTTCTCGAAGTTTTTTCTTTACGGCACTTGTAGGTATTTTGTTATAGCGTGTTGACTGTCGTGATCGAGCTGCTCTTTTTAGCAAGGTTGTCAGCTAGTTCATTTCCCCATAGCCCTTGATGTGCCTTAACCCATTCGAAATGCACCAGCCAGTTGTGTGTCTGCAACCTTCTGATATTACTTCTTATTTCTTCAATCAACAAGTTGTGGTTCTTCGGATTTCGCAAAGAGTCCAAAGTAATTCTGCTGTCGGTGTGAATTACTGCAGTTGTATCAGTATTCGAGAGATTATTTATGAACTCAAGAGCATTGACGATGGCAAATTGTTCCGCTTGATTGTTTGAGCATTCATTAGACAGTTTTAGCTGTATCTGGTAAGTAAGCCTCTTATTAACAAATATTGCTATCCCCGAACCCACTCCGTCGTCTGATTTGCTTCCATCTGAGTATACTTCAACAGCGTAGCTTTTGCTGACGTCCTTCTCAATTATCCTTGTAAAGTCTGCTGGGTGTGCCCAGCTTCTGTACTCTAGGGCGATGTCGATTGTCTGTTTGGCGTCTTTGGTTTTGACAAGGTTATAATATTTAGCTATTTCCTGTATCTTAAGTGTTATAGGCATGAGACCTGAAAGAACACAAAGTGCTTCGCTGGATGTCGTTCTGTAAGCTTTAACCATTTTTAAATTGATTAACCGTTGGACTCTATTAATTTTGGTACGGTTGTATTGTCGCTCTAGTGCGTCTATCCACATCGGTGAGCCGTACGATAATATAGGCAGTATGCTCCTTTATAAATAGTTTGCAGTGCGGTAGCCCGCAGACCCTAGTTGAGTCTTGCTGATCTGGAAAGAGCGTTAATCAAGACCGTGCATTTATCTGTAATATGTTGAACGTGTTTGTTGAATGTAAACTTACTGTCGATTACAACGCCGAGATATTTTAGATGGTCTACTTGTTGAAGCACTTTGTTATTAAGGTATATTGCGGTTGTGAATGAGGCAAATTTCCTTTTCCTGGTGATAAGTATAGCTTTTGATTTCTGTTCATTGAATTGGAGTTTATTATTACTGGCCCAAGTCGATATTAATTGCATGTCTGTGTTACAGATGTTCTCAGCGTCAAGAGGACTCTCTCCTTTTGTTAGAACAATCAGATCATCGGCAAAGGCTATAACAAGAGAGTGTCCTGAGTAAGGCAATTTAAGCAAGGAATCATATAATATATTCCAGAAACCGGGTCCGCAACAAGAACCTTGTGGGCATCCTTTGGTAGCCGATCTTTCTATGAGAAGGTTGTTGACATTCAACGTTGCAGTTCTGTGACTGAAATAGCTACGTGTAAGGTTATACAGATTTGCAGGACAGTTAAACTCACGAAACGTCTTTAAAATACTTGGCCACCAAGCTGCGTCAAAGGCGCCCTGTACATCCAGACTTACCATAATAACACACATTTTAATTGTGAGACTACTCTCCACAAATTCTTTTACAGCCATTAGCGCATCAGTCGTACTCGTTTGTGGGGTTAAACCGTACTGGTTCTTATGCAGCAGATCTCTGGAGTAGACGAAATGCATTATTCGATTTATTAAAAGTTTTTCCAGTATCTTTGTTTCAGTGTATAAAAGACTTATTGGACGATACTTCTTGATTTCTGCGCTCTGTTCCTTTCCAGGCTTAACTATCGGTATTATTTTAGCTCGCTTCCACAGTTTGGGGAAGCATGCCATTTGAAGGCAACGATTGTAGATCGTAGTAACAAATTGAGGAAACATATTAAACACCCTCAGTAGAACTAAACTATTTATGCCATTCTCTCCTGGAGACTTTTTAGGATTCAACTGTTCCATTACAGTACGAATTTCCTCCATTGTGAAATCTTTATCCTTGTTTGTAATTACAATGGTTTCGGTAACGTATCTAACATCTTTATGGTATTCAGTATCTTCGTCCTCGTTATCCAGTGGAATGAAGTAATCCAGCATGGAGTTGAGTGTATCCTCTAGGTTTGCTGTCATCGTACCATCTTCTTTCTGTAGGGTTGTCATGAATGAAGTGTTCCGTAGTTTTCCTGACGCCAAACGATAGACTGCATTCCACGGATTGTTTGCCAGACGTAAAACTACAATATTCCTTCCAAGATCGTAGTTTTGCTTGACCAATTGCTTCTGTGTATTCCTTCTTCTGCTTAAGATAAAACTCTCTTCGCTGAATACTTAATACCTCGTCATTCTGCGTTCTTTGATACAATCGCCTGGCAGCATTTGTTTTTTTCCTCTGAATCGTTAATTCGGTTGTCCACCATGGAACCGACCGCTGTTTTGATTTCACTCGTAAAGGGTCCTTTATTTTGAAGGCATTCTTACATGCTGTGTCTATAGCTGCTTCGTAGTCGGTCACTAACCCGTCGATATTCGTTTCCCTTTCCGCCACCATACTTAATTCTTTGTCCATGTCGAGTAAAGTCATAGGGGCAGATTGATTTAGAAATTGCTGCTCTAGTTCTTTAACAATTGACTCTTCAAAAACTCTAAAATTAGTATTGTTGACTATGTACTTGAAATTGTGGTATCCATTATCATTGCATTGTACTGAATCTGTACCTATATTGAATGTGATAATTCGATGATCTGAGCAACTTTCGTCGTGGCAGCATTCCCAGTCATGCAATGACTGTACGAGACAACCATTAGTTAAAGTTAGATCCACATTACTTTTCCCAGTACTGCTCTCGAAAGTTGTAATGTCACTTTTTTCATTCATAATATAAAGATTATTAACACTCAAATATGCTTCCATTTCTCTCCCTCGTTCATTGGTAATTCTATCGTGCCACATAGATGACCGAGCGTTGCTGTCAACGGCAATGAGCACACCAGTTCCATTATTAAGTTTTAAAATGTTATCTAGTTTACTAAAATCCATACCGATGTCATGCTTAATATCCATATACATACTGACTGCATAAAATGTGTGAGAACCTATAGTGACTTCCAAGACCACCGTGTCTTCATCTGAAAGTTGACGCAGCATTATAGCGTCTATGAATTTGTTGGTGACGACCACTGCTGCTCTCTTCCTCGTATTTCCGGTGCTAAATACTCTGTACTTTCTTCCTATCCCAGCGATGTTATTGTTCAAACAGTAGGGCTCTTAGCTTATTTATTTATGAATTTTGACGAATTTTAAAGATAAGTTATTCCGACATATAATCTATTTCATAATGTTGCTCATATAATATAAACGTACTGTAGATATAAAGATATGTAAGAATACACTTGGAAACTGTAAAGAATCGTTGTAAATATGCTAATATGCTACTTTTGAGATTATAAAAGAAAGTGAAGTCTCTTATCTCACTACTTCACTTAGGAAGGATTGGTGCCGGTTAATTTGTCATTTGAACACATTTCACAATTTATTCAATCTTTAAAAACGCGGCACAACATATGAAAACAAACAGTTCCACGAAATATCAATTAAAGCTTTTCAACTCAAAATTTTCATTGCACCATTTATGTTTTTATATATCTGTTTACGTCATACTGTTTATCCGAACAACCAGTGTCTATCTTTAAATTTTAAGTGTAAGTTGAGTAATTATACATAACTAGTGGGTGAATATCTTAGAGATGCTACGTCCAATTTTGGGCATTCTATAAAAGAAATTTCTACAACCTCCCTGAGGTCAGTCTAGTGTCAGTCACGCTTGTGTAAGGTTGTGTTTCTCAACATTCGAGTCGGCGTGAAAGGGCCTCATGTAAAGAATGACCACTTTGGTTATGTGTTTGTTCAAAATAGCGTACATGTATTGTTTTGGTAACCTGTGATTCAAAATAAATGTGTCAACAAACCTCAAGTGCTGAAGAAATCCATTATCAACCTGTTACAAAATCCTGTCCTTCTTTCGGAGTGAGAATGAACTACCTAGACCAATGTTTCCCTATCTTTCTGAATATGCGACGTCCGTCCAACTAAAACTATTTTATGGACCACCCTCCCCATCCCGAACGATAACTCAACTATGTGTGTAACATCAAATGCAACACATTTAAATTTATTTTGTTGATACATCTTTCTTGTAAAAAGAAGTACCGTATTTTACATTATTGGATAAACTTGTCCATTTTTCTGAATTGGAACACATCGTATTATTACGAGAACTACGAAACAAAAATATATGTAACGTAACGAGGTTTCGCATTGTAGGTAAAGCAGAGAAGCGAATTATGCTCTTTGAGCAAGGTCCCACTGTGTAGTCAGTTTGTAAATAATGTTATTTCTCAATATTACGTATTCTATCTTGTAAATTTAGCGATCGCCTGGTACATGAAAACAGTTTTCAGGCCTTAATTATGTATAAATATTTTAGCTATGGTTGCCTTCATACAAAATTCTTTGCGACTAAGTAACGTTATTAAAAAACGTACACAAAAGTGTTAAATAAAAAGTAACCATTTTCTTTTTTTCTCAAAGAAACCGAAACATTTAGTTAAAAAAATAAAAACGTTGTGACGTACTCTTATACACCTCCTAGCCTTTTTATATCACTAAAATCGGAGAACTAGGTTTACGCTTTTCTGAGAGTACACGATCTGACATTTCGAGTATGGCGTGATCGAACGAGCACAACGAAAATGGAGTGCATTTGATCACAGGTTGCTAACCGACGCCATTGACATCTACCGGACTGCCACGGAACTCAGTGCATTTTCCAGTTGGAGCGAGCGTAGATGCAAACAAATATCTAGGCGTAACATTGCAAAGCGATATGAAATGGAACGAACATGTAAGGACAGTTGTAAGGCGGACAGCCGACTTCGGTTTATTGGGAGAATCTTGGGAAGATATACTTAACCTGTAAAGCTGACCGTGTATAAAACGCTTGTACGACCACGTCTTGAGTATTGCTCAAATGTTTGGGACCCGCAGCAGATCAGTTTAAAGGAAGACATAGAGGCGGTTCAGAGGCGAGCAGCTAGATTTGTTACTGGTAGGTTCGACCAATGCGCGAGTGTCACGGAAATGCTCCGGCGACTCAATTGGGGATCGCTGGAGGAAAGACGACGTTCTTTTCGTGAATTTCTGTTGAGGAAATTTAGAGGGCCGGTTTGAAGCTGAGTGTAGTACGATCTTACTGCCGCCTACGTACATGTTGTGTAAATATCACAAAGACAAGATAGGAGAAATTAGGGCTCGTACGGAGGCATGTAGGCATTCGTTTTTCCTCGTTCTATTTGGGAGTGAAATAGGGAAGGAAATGCCTAGTAGTGGTACAGTGTACCCTCGGCCACGCGCCTTACGGTGAATTGCGGAGTATGTATGTAGATGTAGACCTCCAGTTTGGGGGTGGTGGCGAGGCCTACCTGGCTCGGCTGCTGTGCGAGGCGCCTGGCCCGGGTCCCGCGTCGGCGCTGACCTTGCCCCTGCGGCGCGCCGCCGTATATCTCCCGGTTATTGGGAGCCGGCTGCCGCCGCCGCCTTTAATTGGTGACACTTTTATTGGCTCCACGTTTAATGTGCCCATGAGGTGTGGATGGCTGCGTACGTCTTCGCTTCCCGTCCGCTCCTGGCCGCGCTACTACGCGATCACAAAACATCGGCCCACATCTCAACCCCTCCTACCTTCTGCACAGCACGCCAGACGACTCGCAGCTGTCAAAATCATTTCATCTCTGTGCCTATGTAGACTTACCCGGATTATTCAAAAATTGTTTGTAGAGTTTATAGGACCTAACTACGGGGTCATCAGTCCCTAAACTTACAAACTACTTACGAAGTAGCTTATACTAAAGACGGCAAAAACATCCATCCCCGAAGGGGATTCGTACCCCCGACCGCAGCGGCCGTGAAGACCGTGATTGGCACGCCGCACACCACTCGGCTACCGCGGCCGGCTTCCCGGCTTATTAATTGAGCTGGCCGCAGTGGCCGAGGGGACTGAGGCGCTTCAGTCACGGTCTGCACGGCCACTGCGGTCGGGGGTTCGAATCCCCGCTCGGGCATGGATATTTGTGCCGTCCTTAGTTGTAGGTAGTTCATAAGTAGTTTGTAAATTTAGGGACTGATGACCCTGTAGTTCAGTCCCTTAACCTTGACAAACATTTGAACTTTTTATTAATTGATCAAATTCTTCTCAGGTTTCCGGCCGGATCATACATCTGTACACAATATTTCTGCGGTCCACCTGGCCTCCATCATCATATCACAGTGAGGAAGCTGTTGTGTCCTAGCCTCGTCGCCGCTTTTGTGTCTCGTTTCCGTCGTAGGTGTCGGTGGCCGAGAAGAATTAGACCGACACAGGAATAAGGATGCACGCTTGTGCGGTATGGAGGTGACCAGCCAGTGGGACAGCAGCAACTAAAAACACTAGAGTAAATTAGAAGATATATATATTTCATACAGACTTTGTAATACTTAACTAAGTACTGCAGAAGGCTGATACATAGTTGAGGCCTGCCTGGTGCCTATCCGATAGCCAAGTCTTCACTGGTGCCTATCTGATTCCGAAGTGTTAACTGGTTCCTATCAGTCCCAAGTGAACGATGTCGTTCAGTGGTGGCCACGAGCGGAGTTGTAGCAGAGGGCGCTCGTGGCTGACGTCGTAAGAACGCCGCGCCATGCGTGCATGGGCGCGCGGCGAAAGTAGGTGGCGCGCACTTTGGACTTGTGCGACACCACAGAAGCTAAGTCGCTCTCGCCGTGACTGACTGAATCTGTGGAACGGCTGGCTCTAAACAGGGTGTTACAAAAAGGTACGGCCAAACTTTCATGTCACATTCCTCTCACACAAAGAAAGAAAATATGTTATGCGGACATGTGTCCGGAAACGCTTAATTTCCATGTTAGAGCTCATTTTAGTATTTCTCTTTACAAGCAAATTGAAATAATTCGTGCAGACATTTGTCAAAATACCCAATTGTTTCGTTAGTATGTACTGTACTTCCTCGATTCACGTCATCAACGCCGGCCGCGGTGGCCGAGGTGGCTGAGGCGCTCCAGTCACGGTCAGCACGGCCACTACGGTCGGGGGTTCGAATCCCCCCTCGGGGATGGATATTTGTGCCGTCCTAGTTCGTAAGTAGTTCATAAGTAGTTTGTAAGTTTAGGGACTGATGACCCCTTAGTTAAGTCCCATAAGCTTAACAAACATTTGAACATTTGAACACGTCATCAACACAGATTTCCTGTGAACGTTTGGGCAGGAATTGTTGGTGATGTCTTGATTGGGCCTCATGTTCTTCCACCAACGCTCAATGGAGCACGTTATCATGATTTCATACGGGATACTCTACCTGTGTTGCTAGAACATGTGCCTTTACAAGTACGACACAAAATGTGGTTCATGCACGATGGAGCTCCTGCACATTTCAGTCGACGTGTTCGTACTCTTCTCAACAACAGATTCTGTGACCGATGGATTGGTAGAGTCGGGCCAATTCCATGGCCTCAACCCTGTTGACTTTCATTTATGGGGGCATTTGAAAGCTCTTGTCTACGCAAACCCGGTACCAAATGTAGAGACTCTTCGTGCTCGTATTATGGATGGCTGTGATACAATACGCCATTCTCCAGGGCTGCATCAGCGCATCAGGGATTCCATGCAACGGAGGGTGGATGCACGTATCCTCGCTAACGGAGGACATTTTGGAAATTTCCTGTAACAAAGTGTTTGAAGTCACGCTGGTATGTTCTGTTGCTGTGTGTTTCCGTTCCATGATTAATGTGATTTGAGGAGAAGTAATAAAATGAGCTCTAACATGGAAATTAAGCGTTTCCGCACACATGTCTACATATTTTCTTTCTTTGTGTGTGAGAAATATTTCCTGAAAATTTGGCCGTACATTTTTGTAACACCCAGTATATGCAACGAAAGTACGAAGGCGCATGCGTTAAGTACAGGTCGCGCGCGTTTGTTTGTAGCTGCTGAGCCCAGGCGCTAGAGAATCTGCAGCGCCTCCAGTGGTGGGTAATGTCAAAAACAATAGCTCACTAAGGATTGTCATTCGTTGCCATTTGATGAAGATTCCGATGTTTCTTCAGGTCCGACAACACAGGATTCCACGATTTACTCAGAAAATAACCACTGGCACGGTTAATTGGGTTATTTGTTATTCTGATTTCAATGAATTCTTTCAAAACACAATCCCAGTAATGTGAGGTGTTTCCAATAACTTGTGTCTCGTCGTATAGCATCCTGTGTCCCTCTGAAAGACAGTGTTCAGCCACCGCGGATTTTTCAGGCTGCATCAATCGCGTATGGCGGTGATGTTCAACACATCTGTCACTGACGGTACGAATAGTCTGGCCAACGTGTTTTGCCGCACTCACTACGTATTTTATAAACGCCAGACTTTCTTAGGTATAAATCATCTTTAACAGAGCCAAGAAGTACTCTACTCTTAGCCGGCGGACGAAAAATACACCTTATTTGATGTTTCTTTAAAATCCTTACTATCTTGGCAGACACGTTACCAGTATAAGGAAGAAAAGCAACAGAACTGAAAGTGTCTTCAGCTGGTTCAGGTGGTGGACAGAACTCAAAAGCCTATCGAATCTGCCTGTCCGTATAATCATTTTGGTTGAACACATTATTTAGATGTAGCAGCTCTTAAGGTAAATTTTCAGCATCCAAAATGGCATATGCTCTTTTTACCAAGGTCCGTATGACTCCTGCACGTTGAGAAGGACGTTGGCAGCTGGTCGCATGTAAAGACCTAACAGTATGCGTCGGTTTCGTGTAAACTATATGCCCAAAAGTTCCGTCATATGCCTTGTGAGTGCGGCGAAATATAAACTGGCCAGACTGTTCGTACCGTCAGTGACAGATGTGTTGAACGTCACTGCCACACGCGATTGTTGCAGCCTGAAAAATCCGCGGTGGCTGAACACTGTCTTTCAGAGGGACACGGGATGCTATAAGACGAGACACGAGTTGTTGCAAATACCTCACGTTACTGGGATTGTGTTTTGAAAGAATCCATTCAAATCAGAATAACAGATGACACAATTAACCGTAACAGTGGTTATTTGCTGAGTAAATCATGGAATCTTGTGTTGTCAGACCTGAAGAAACGTCGGCATATGTATCAAATGGCAACGTATGACAATCCTTAGTCTTTCTTTCTCTTGGGCCCTTTTCCTGCACATGCAGGGTCGGCACTGTGTTAAACACGGAATTGGCATGTGTTAATATTTACAGGGTGGCCGGATGCACTTCCTGCCGCCACACCACGCCCCCCCCCCCCCACATACCCCAAATGTACGTGTATAGTGTTATATGTGTGTTGAGGTGTAAAGTGTTACGAAATATTTGCGAATAGTGTAACTGAGGCGGGACTTGGGGACCAGCCCGGTATTCACCTAGGGGGATGTGGGAAACCGCCTAAAAATCACATCCAGGCTCGCCGGCACTCCGATTCCTTTCGTTAATCCGTCGGGCGGATTCGAACCGGGGCCGGTACGCATCCCCGTTTCGGAAAGCGGTGCGTTAGACCACACTGCTACCCGAGCGGGTCGAATGACAATCCTTAGTGATTAGTCGTTTTTGATATTACCTACCACAGGAGGCGCTGCAATTTCTCTAGTGCTATTCGAGAATGGAATGGGAGATAAATAGTTTAACGGTGGTTCGATGAACCCTTTGCCAGGCACTTACATGTGATTTGCAAAGTATCCGATGTAGATGTAGATGTAGGGGTCAGCAGCTACCAATAAACGCATGCACTCTGTACTTAGCGCATGCGCCTTCGTACTTTCGTTGCCAGCCGTTCCACAGTTTCACTCAGTCACGGCGAGAGCGGCTTAGCTTCCTCACCTGATGATGGCGGCCAGCTGGACCACAGAAATATTGAGTACAGGTGTCAGTATGATCCAGCTGGAAACACGAGAAGAATTTGATCATTTCATCTCTACCGGTTGTAATTTACACACAGTCTCTGGCAATTTAATGCCGGCCGCAGTGGCCGAGCGGTCTGCGGCGTGCCAGTCACGGTCTGCGCGGCCGCTGCGGTTGGGGATTCGAATGTCCCCTTGGGCATCGATATTTGTGCCGTCTTTATTATAAGGTAGTTCATATGTAGTTTGTAAGTTTAGGGACTGATGACCCCATACTTAAGTCCTAGGAGCTCTTCAAACATTTGAAAATTTTGTGGAATTTAATGACACTTGCAATTGAATTCCCTGTTATTTTCACCAGAGTCATCTGCGGGAACTACGCTTCCTCTGATCCATAAAGCAGGCGTATTAATTTTTCTTCTTCAAACATTTCGACTGCGTACTGTCCATCCATCTTCAGAGAGCGCCCGTCGACTGGCGCTCTAGCACTCGCTTTGTCCTTTTAAATCAGCGGACCGCACCACCTTTGTCCTTTTAAATCAGCGGACCGCACCACTACGCATGCGGCTATAGATACACAGGAGCCAGAGGCGCTGATCGACGGCAAAGTGCAAGATATGTATGATAAGCAGGTGGTCATCGCGGATACATCGATGTATCACTATGAACTGTACTGTGGCAACGTTTCTGTAACTTTATTAAAATAAGCGCCGGGTTCCATTATTTATCCAAGCTGAAACCGCTATCTCTTTCAATTAATTTCGTCCGAAGCGAATTTCATTAGTTTCTTTCACCACCGAGTCCCAGTAAGAAGAAGTCGGGTTAAGATTTCGACATTTTCATATGTAAGGGGACACTACAGTCGTTACTTTTCACGAGGGCATGTAGCTCTACTGTATGAATATACGATGATAGGAGAAAATATAAAACTTCAGCAAGTGAAGCAGGAAAAAGGGGCACTAACGTCTGAAAATGTCTGAGTGAAGAATGGCTAAGCAGGAGTGGCTAGAGGACAAATGCAGATTCGTAGAAAAATGCACAACTAGGGGAAAGATAGATACCACCTACAGGAAAATAAAATAGATATTTGGAGACAAGAAAGAAGTTTTATGAATATCAAGAACTAAGACTGAAAACCAGTACTAAGCAAAGAGAGGAAAGCGGGCTTATACAAAGGAAATAAACTTGAAGGCAGTATTCTAGAAATGGAAGAAGAAGTGGAGAAAGATGAGATAGGAGATATAATACTGCGAGAAGAATTTGACAGAGCGCTGAAGGACTTGAGTCGAAACAAGGCCCCTGGAGTAGATGATATTCCGTCTGAACTGCTGATATCGTTAGGAGAGACCACTCAAGAAAAAATTGTTCCACGTGCTATGCAAGTAGTATGAGACTGCAAATACCCTCCGACTTCAAGAAGAATATCAAAATTCCAATTCCAAAGAAAGCAAGGGCAGACAAGTGTGAAAATTACAGAACTATCAGTTTAACAAGTCATGATTGCAAAATACTAACAAGAATTATTTACAGACGAATGGAAAGACTTGTGGAATCTGATCTTGGGGAAGATCAGTTTGGATTTAGGAGAAATGTAGTAACACGGGAGGCAATAATCACATTACGACTTATCTTACAAGATAGGCTAAGGAAGGGCAGACCTACGTTTTTGGCGTTTGTAGATTTGGAGAAAGCTTTTGACAATGTCGACTGGAATACACTATTCCAAATTCTGAAAGTAGCAGGGGTAAAATATAGGGAGCGAAGAGTTATATTCAACCTATACAAAAACCAGACGGAGATTATTAAAGACGAAGGGCAAGAAAGGGACGCAGAGGTTGGGTTGTAGCTTTTCCCCAATGTTGTTCAATCTGTACATTGAGCAAGCTGTGAAAGAATGGAAGAAGAAATTTGGAGAGGGGATTAAAGTTCAGAAGATGCCCTAGTAATTTTCTCAGGGACTGCAAAGCATCTGGAAGAGCAATTGAATGGAATGGACATTGTGTTGAAAGCAAGATATAACATGAACACTAACAACAGTAAAACGAAGACAATGGAATGAAATGTCAGAAAATCAAGCGATGCTGAAGCAATTAGATTAAGTAATGAGACAATAAAAGTAGCAGATGAGTTTTGTTATTTGGGTAGCATGATACTTCTGATGGCCGAAGTAAAGGAGATATAAAATACAGAATGGCTATGGGAAGAAAAGCGTTTCTAAAGAAGCGAGACTTCTTAACATACAATATTAATTTAAATGTTAGGAAGTCCTTTCTGAAAGCGTTTGTCGGGAGTGTAGCATTCTATGGGAGTGAAACGTGGACGATAAGGAGTTCAGACAAAAAGTTGATAGCTTTTGAAATGTGGTGCTACAGACGAATGATGAAGATTAGGTGGGTAGATCACGTGGTTAACCGCATTTCTGGCATATACTGACTAAGAGAAGGGGTAGATTGGTAGGACACGTTCTGAAGCATAAAGGAATTGTCAACTTAGCATTAGAAGGAAGTGTGTGGGGTAAAAATTGTAGAGGGAGACGAAGGGACGAATACAGTAAGCAGATTGAAAATGATGTAGGTTGCCGAACGTATTCTCAGATAAATAGACTAGCACAGGACAGGGTAGCGTGGAGAGCTGCATCAAACCAGTCTGCGGTTTGAAGACCACAGACAACAACAACAACACATTTAAGACATGTCCGGTATCTATATAGTGTTCTGTCACCGCCGATTTATTTGCTTCTTAGAGTCGGGTGTACTTGCAGTGTTCTGTCCATCTTTCATAGACCATATGCGTCATCTGTCCGATGTACAAGGTGAAAAGAAAGTTCCGTTAGTGGTCCCATATTTTACAAACCGCGCTGACGAGGATGAGGTGCCCGCGCTTACTCATTGATGGACGTGTCAACAAGCGTCCCCTATCGTGCGAAGCACTGCAGTGAAGAAGTAGTACACCTTGCGACCCAGCTAACAGGGTTAATGGAAGAACTCGTATCATTGCAACACGGGGCGAAAACTGAGCCAACGTGTTAACATCATATTTTGTTTCAAATTAGGCAAATCGGCATTGGATACCCATAGGATGTTACTGCAAAAATATGGTACCCATAGCAGAGAGTAAAAAGTGTGTTTTTGTGTGGTTTAAACGCTTTATAGACAGAAAAGCAGGTATTGACGATAAGCCACGTTCGGGTCGACGTTCCACAGTTACAGTCCCAGACAACATAGAACGAGTTCGGACTTAAATTAGCCTGGGAAGGCTTAGGTTTCGCAACGGTTGCGGACCTCTGTGCATCGAGTGACTCCAGAAGATGGGCTTTGTGACAGTTTTTAACAGCTCTACAGGCGATGTCAGATGTGTATTGAAGGCCAGTGAAGGTATTTTGTGTGAAAATATTGTTTCCTATATTTCGTTAGACCATTCACCAAACTTTACAGACGTACCTTGTATGAAAGGACACACTCACAGGGGATCTTGTAAACCCGGCCTTTCGAAGAACCAGATCATCTTTGATGCAAATGAAGAGTGCTGTCTTCTTTGATGGGGGCGCGAGTTAACTTTCACTTTGTGTTTACTGACGATCCAACCTAGTTTTGACGATTGGCCACCCACTTATGGCAATAAAGCTATAGATTTAAATTTTTCAGTGGCTTTTTTCTCATGCCCACTGTTGCTTTCTTTCGTAGAGCCTTTTGTATCTGCTGTTGAGAATGTCTTTCGGCTTTAACTTTCTATGAGTGTAGAAGCTTGTCCTAGCGAATTTTATCATCAGAAATGATCTCTGCTGTGTGAACCACGGATCTGAGGACACTCGTTGTCTGGGAAGGATGGGTTTGCTTATACCTCCTGGACATTAAAATTACTACACGACGAAAATGACGTGCTACAGACGCGATATTTAACCGACAGGAAGAATATGCTGTGATATGCAAATGATTAGCTTCTCAGATCATTCACACAAGGTTGGCGCCGGTGGCGACACCTACAACCTGCTGACATGAGGAAAGTATCCAACCGATTTCTCATACACTAAAAGCAGTTAACCGACGTTGCCTGGTGAAACGTTGTTGCGGTGCCTCGTGTAGGGAGGAGACATGCATAACATCACGTTTCCGACTTTGATAAAGGTCGGATTGTAGCCTATCGCGATTGTGGTTTATCGTATCGCGACATTGCTGCTCGCGTTGGTGGCGATCCAATGACTGTTAGCAGAATATCAAATCGGTGGGTTCAGGAGGGCAATACGGAACGCAGTGCTGGATCCAAACTGCCCCGTATTACTAGCAGTCGAGATGACAGCAACCTTATCCGTATGGCCGTAACGGATCGTGCAGCCACGTCTCGATCCCTCAGACAAGAGATGAGGACGTTTGCAAGATAACACCATCTGCAAGGACAGTTCTACGACGTCTGTAGCAGCATGGACTATCAGTTCGGAGACCATGGCTGCGATTACCATTGACGCTGCATCACAGGCAGGAGCGCCTGCGATGCTGTACGCAACGATGAGCCTGTGTGCACGAATGACAAAACTTCATTTTTTCGGGAGAATCCAGGTTCTGTTTACAGAATCATCCTTGTTTGGTGAACGTATATTGGAAGCGTGTATTTGTCATCGCCATACCGACGTATCACCCGGCATGATGGTATGGGGTACCATTGTTTACACGTCTTGGTCACCTCTTGTTCGTATCGACGGTACATTGAAAAGTGGCCGTTACATCTGAGATGTGTTACGACCCGTGGCTCTACCCTTCATTCTATCCCCGCGAAACTCTACATTTCATCAGGATAATGCACGACCGCATGTTGCAGGTCCTGTACGGGCCTCTCTGGATACGGAAAATGTTCGACTGCTACCCTGACCAGCACATTCTCCATATCTCTCACCAATTAAAAACGTCTCATAAATGGTAGCCGAGCAACTGTCTCGTCACTATACGCCAGTCTCTACTCTTGATGAACTGTGGTATCGTGTTGAAGCTGCACGGGCATCTGTACCTATACACACCATCCAATCTCAGTCTGACTCAATGCCCAGGCGTATCAAGGCCGTTATTACGGCCAGAGGTGGTTGTTCTGGGTACTGATTTCTCAGGGTTTATGCACCCAAATTGCGTGAAAATGTAGTCACATGTCAGTTCTAGTATAATATATTTATCCAAAGAATACCCGTTTATCATCTGCATTTCTTCTTGGTGTAGCAATTGTAATAGTCAGTAGTGTATTTGCACGTAAGTACCATTCCGTGTGCGGTGGTTTCCGATAAAGAAAGTTCGAAAGTGCCATCGTCTTTGCATCCAACTATAATACTCAAAAGTTAAGGACATCTGCACTTTTCAATTTCAGTTGTAAATGGATTTGTCTGTGGATGGAATTCGAATAGTTTAAGAGTTCTTGTAAGTTAACTTCACCATTGTTCCGCACTACAAACGAGTCGACAACATACCTCCAAAATACAGTGGCCGCGATGCAGTCGTCTGGTCCATGGGTTTAAAAGGACTACGCGAGTGCTAGAGCATCTGTCGATGGGCTCACTCTGAAGACGACTGGGTGGTACGCAGCCAAAATTTTAGAAGAAGGAAATATTATGCTTCCACACGCCATAAACGTTATAGATTAGGACTGATCTATAACGTTTATGGTGTGTAGAAGCATAAAATTTGTGCCTCGATAAAATGAAGATTCAACTCCTCTCTGGGGAATGGAATATCTTGTGAGTGGCCTGAGTCTTGGAGTATGGCGGACGCTTGTATATTGTGTGATAGGAGGAAAAAAATACTATCGTTATTGCGGAAACCCGCTTCCATCTAACCCTAGGGTACCGGATTTGGAGACCCTGAAGCGTTAAGAACACGCAATCTTCTGATTAAAGACAGTCTGTCGCGGAAGCATTTCGAACAGCGTGGGGTAACCCTAGGGTTTCCAGATGGCTAGGATTATTCTGGATTCTTCCAACATTTCGTACAGGGTGCAGTGTTCAGACAATTCACAAAATGTCCCGAGAAACTGCTTCTCGTAAAGTTCAGTACGTAAACATCAATATAAATTTGCCTCGCACTTTTATTCGCTTCACTGTCGAACTTCACAGACAACTTCCAAAAGACTAGTCAAATGACCAAATTTGGGAATAATTTGTGCTTAACTACTACCAAAACGAACTCAAGTTTAGAAAATTGTATCATTTATGTTATAAATTCCTGTAATCAATCCTTAATGTAAATAGGTGTTTAGCCTGCTAAATATTTATATAGCAACGAGAGACATCATACGGCTGCAGAAACTGTGCTTTAAGATTCCAAGATCGTTATTTATTTTATTTATTTACAGACGAGTTGTGAGAAAAACGCCACAATGGTATTCCTTATTTCTAACATACTGAAGTCCTCGACTTTTTCTTGAAAATCACTACGTCTTTTCCTGAGAGAAACAAAAATAAGTACGTCTGACTTACTAGAAGGCTAGTTGAAAACAATGACGAATATAAATAGGTACAAAGAAGTAGAGTACGATTTACGGCTAAAACTGACCTTTTCTTCTCTACATACCAGATGATTCGCCTGGATGAAAGCTTGTAAATTTCCTCATCCTGCCAAGGGATCGTTCGCTTTTGCCGGTGCAAGTGGCACCTCCCTTATTGGCCTGTCGACACGATACAATAACGTTTTGCGTTCCATTTCCAACACTCCGGCCCATTGTGCTCCATTTTACGCGCACCACATCCTATTATAGATCTCCGTCCCCTCTTAGGTGTCTAGCGAATCGTACTCGAACCCTGTGACGGACTTGGAGTAGCATCTTCACTCATTTCTAAATACGAAAGATGAACAATTAACAACAAGCAGCACACAAAATAATGCAAAACGAATGCGCATGGAGTTCGTTAATGGTTGGCAGTACCGAAAAAGCGGCGGACAGATTTGACCTCTGCCAATAACTTGGTCAACCACCGATCCAAGGAGCCAACCACAAGGAACTGCCACGACACACTGTCCGAGTAATACTGTGTAGTATTTCTAGTGTTTCCATATATTTGTCCACTTTCTGTGTCTCGAATTCGGATAATCTGATGTAAGATATCACCTTGTGAGAAACCAGTAGTAGTACGTCTGAACGTACCCTTACATGTAATATTCTAGTAACGTGAAATATATAATAACTTTCTTAAACTGAAAGAGAAAACGTACATTTTAGGTCAGAGCAACGAATGACATCACAATAGGTGGCGTAAACGATGCAGTTTGGCTCTAAGTATCATCGCACAACAGAGGTAGGTATAATAAAGCTTCTACAGCAAACAATGTTCATAACACTTTGCGCACTTACCTGGAAAATACGCTCATTACTGCCCATAGACAGCGTTCCTAAAGACTGTATTAAGCTATTAGGCGAGTTTTCATAAAGCGTATAGCATCATTGTCAAAGATAATGTGCTATATTCTGCAATGTTATAAGTCTCGTGCAATAATTCTGCCAAATGTCGTCTTCGTATGTCCTTTAACACCCTTACTTATACTGCAGTCGCGTTTTATAACTCCAAGGTTAACTGAATTGTCACAGTTTAACAGATAATATACCTGCCCCTTAAAAACTTGTTGTTCATAGTGTCATTAAAAGTTATTCGCAAACACCTAAGAATAAGTTTGTCGTCTCTGTTAGTGGCAACAAAGACATTTTTACGACGAGAATTATTACATAGTTTTTATTTTACAGATTCAAGACACTTTTACGATGAGCATTATTACATACTTTTTATTTTACAGATTCAAAACAATTTGAGACAGAATTCTAGGACGAGAGCCAGCGAATTCATTAATTCTTATTCAGCTAACAAAGGAACAACGTACCACGTCTGATATTCCACTAGGTGTGAAGTGACAGAAAGGTAATGATGCGTAACGTTTAACATTTCTACCATAATTTAATGTGGCTCAAATTCCATAAGCACTGTCAATAGTGCGTCAACGGAACACTCGAACTAAGTATCAGATAAATTTGAAACTAAAGAATTGTGGCACGTGCCATAGTTGCTATTTCACTACGGTAAAATGTAGCTCATAAACAAAAGTAAGCTGCTCCTTCTTCCTTCGTACCCCAGAACGAAATTGCGGTCCACAAAGTACTCCTCCAGGACATCAAACACTCTCTTGCTTCGATGGGGTCGAGCTCCATCTTGAATAAACCGTTTCTTCAAGGTAATTAATAATGTTCGAACACAGAATCACGCTGAATATCCGACCTCAGTGTTACGGGCCTAGAAATTCTGAAGATTGCTGTCATTTTCTTTCCGTAGACAAAATTTCGTAACGATGTGTAACATTTAAGTTTATTAAAGGATTTCTCTAACTGATATAACATGTCATTCATGTTTTTGAATTTTATTTTTTCTAAAGTATCTATTTCTATAAAAATCCATCTACTCAGTAGAAGGAGTTATCATTCAGAAATTCTTTAATTTATTTCCAGAAGGTATTTGGATGTCTGTTGGAGTTTCGATGCTAGAGGCGAAGGTGGTATTATGGGCCAGCTTAATATCTGACTATTAAGCCCGCGCATACTAGCGGCAACATCAGTAAACAGTAGTAGCTAGTTCGTACAAACGCCACAGAATGCGCTGCCGCAGTCATTTACGTGGAATGTTAGTGGTGAGCTGTTTCGTGATTTTTCTCATTTCAAAACTTTGAAAGGTAAGAAATTACAGTTATAGTAGACGTACTGCCAATGTGTAGTTAGCTGTTAACTTCTTAACTACATGTTATATAAATATTTAGCTCTCTAATGCTCATGAAGTTCGTTTATTAAAGTTTGTTTATAACGGGTAGCGACGTTTTACTTTCCAAGAGGGCTAGGGTGGTAATATGGACAATCTCTGTGGTGGTTATATGGACTACTCACTACAGTAGCCCATATTACAACCCCTACAACTTCTGTGTGGTTTTCTGTTTCAGCCTGATAACACAGAAGTCTTGCCCCAGTCCTCTACTGGTCCACACCATGTGCCAAAGACCTAGCATATCGCCCAAGCAGTGTGTCCCACTTTCCAATAGGAAACATTAAGACTTCACCAAAGGACATTTTGCCTGTGCCAAAAAATAAGAAAAAGACAACAAACAAAGGACCTAAGCCAGGAATGGCAGCTGTACTTACAGCATCACCCTACAAAATATATTTGGAAGAAGCTCAAAAAAACACGAAGAAAAGGATGCTGCTGAAAAAAGGAAAATAAAAAGAAAATGTGAAAACAAGTGGACAAAAAAAGGACGATCGAAAGTGACGATGTAAGAGGCAGTACGAAGAATGTGAGATGTGAGCCAGGTGTTGGCAAAAGAAAGAAACAAGGAATAAAAAGCAAAACTCCATCAGTGAAGCGAAAATTGACCATCGACCTACAATCATCATCCGAGAGTTCAGAGGAGGGATAGATAGATTCTGGGGAGTCAGTTCTAGAGCCCACTGTTGGTGTTGAAAAGCCTGGAGATGACGATGCTACCTGCCTTTTTTGTGAGGAATTATATTCCCCAAGACAGTGGATCCAGTGCCTAATGTGCGAGATGTGGGCGCACAACGAGTGTGCTGGCTGTGAAACAGAACATCATATTTGTGATCTCTGCCAACCCTAAATGAAAAACATGTCCCAGTAAAAAGGGTTTCCTATTTTCCAATTACTCTAAAAAGTCCACTGGAAACAATATTGACTTTTTGTGTGTTTATAGGGTAGCCCATATTACCACCACATTTACATATTTTCACGATATGTCAATTTTGTAAACATGTTTCCATATTAAAGTTGCATAATGATTTAAACTAAAACATATGTGTTTGGCTTTTTTACAACACCATAAAGATTATTTTTTGAGGTTTTCAGCAAATTTCACTGACAATTTTGGAATTTATGGTTCAAAAATAAAGTGGTAGCCCATAATACCACCTTTTCCTCTATTTGGTAAGTGGTCAGAGAGTTGTGTAAGTGCATAATTCACCCATTACTGTGTCAAAGTAAGTCAATCTTGAATAGTGAAAATCATAGTTTCTTATGATGTAGCTATCCACACTTGTACTGCTTTTGAATTTTTTGGGCTATTAATAGCGAATTTCGTTCGTGACTGTATATCCTCCAGAGACCCAGACAAATATTTGTAGAAATTATATGCGAAATTGCTATTTTTCTGTTAATTTAGGCATAAAACTACTTGGGAAAAAGCTTAAAAATCTCTTACTGACAAATTTCACGATATTTTGGGTACAGTATGTTGTACGTCAATGAAAGGCACATAATATAGACTCAATAATAACATACAAAGTATATTAATCAAACATATTTACTGAAAGTAACAAAATGAATTACGATGTATGTTTGAAATACATTTTAGTGTAATTATAGAAAAGTAAATGACACTTATAACACAGTCATGGGAATTTATTTTGCATGAAACATTTTGATTTTCTAACATTTTCGCGAAGACGTGGGGCAGGCACTTGTCTTCGTTTTGTACTTGGTTGTTGTTCTTCATCTTGTTCACTAGTTTCTGCATTGTATCAGTGTACGTAAGTGCTTCTCTGCATGTACGTTTATACCTTTGTATTTGTTTGTATTTTTTGAAGGTACCCTAATTTGAATTTTGACCGTTCTTAATTGTATCCAAGAATTAACTACTGACATCTCAATCAAATGAAATATCGTCCTAATAGTTCATTTCTTGGTTCTGGCTCAGAAGTTCATCTACCAGTTTCTGATTAGTGACAAATCTATCATGACAGATTGAATGTCCAGGTTAAGACTGTCGATCAACAGGATTACAGCCGATTCACCTTGATTAGTTAATCAGTGTACATAGTCTTCCCCCTGAAAAATAAGAGATCTAGCACAAGTCAATTAGAATTTGCAAGAACGAACACTTTCAGACCAACAGGATTTGGCTTGTTTGGACACTACTGCTTCAGACTACTTGTACCGGAAAATGGTACCATCATCTCATCTACTGTCAGGTCTTCCTCTTTCTATTCAAATGTTCAAATGTTTATTAAGCTTATGGGACTTAACTACGGGGTCATCAGTCCCTAAACTTACAAACTACTTATGAACTACTTACGAACTAGGACGGCAGAAATATCCATGCCCGAGGGGGGATTCGAACCCCCGATCGTAGTGGCCGTGCAACCGTAACTGGAGCGCCTCAGTCTCCTCGGCCACCGCGGCCGGCCCTCTTTCTATTACTTCAAACACACTTCTCTAAGTTTGTTAGCTGTGGACATGTTATCTATAGCCTTAACTTATCTCTTTCTTCTTCTTTGACATAATCATCAAACACAATTTTCAAACAGGTCCTAATTCCTAAGAATGTGTTACTAGTGATGTTATCGCTTATCACAGGTACTTTACATGTATTGTCCCAATATACAGTGTGTTACAAAAAGGTACGGCCAAACTTTTAGGAAACATTCCACACACGCAAAAAAAAAAAAAAAAAAAAAAAAAAAAAAAAAAAAAAAAAAAAAAAAAAAAAAAGTATGTTATGTGGACATGTGTCCGGAAACGCTTAATGTCCATGTTAGAGCTCATTTTAGTATTTCTCTTTAAATATAAATTGAAATAATTCGTGCAGACAATTGTCAAAATACCCAATTGTTTCGTTAGTATGTACTGTACTTCCTCGATTCACCGCCAGTTGGCCTAATTGAAGGAAGGTAATGTTGACTTCAAGGCTTGTGTTGACATGCGACTCATTGCTCTACAGTACTAGCATCAAGTACATCAATACGTCGCATAAACTGGTTAGTGTTCATCACGAACCTGGTTTTGCAGTCAGTGCAATGTTTACAAATGCGGAATTGGCAGATGCCCATTTGATGTGTGGATTAGCACGTAGCAATAGCCGTGGAGCGGTACGTTTGTATCGAGACAGATTTCCAGAACGAAGGTGTCCCGACAGGAAGACGTTCGAAGCAATTGATCGGCGTCTTAGGGAGCACGGAACATTCCAGCCTATGACTCGCAACTGGGGAAGACCTAGAACGACGTGGACACCTGCAATGGACGAGGCAATTCTTCGTGCAGTTGAAGATAATCCTAATGTCAGTGTCAGAGAAGTTGCATCAGGGATGCCATGCAACGGAGGGTGGATGCATGTATCCTCGCTAACGTAGAACATTTTGAACATTTTAAGTCACGCTGGTACGTTCTGTTGCTGTGTGTTTCCATTCCATGATTAATGTGATTTGAAGAGAAGTAATAACATGAGCTCTAACATGGAAATTGTATCCGGACACATATCTACAGAACATATTTTCTTTCTTTGTGTATGAGGAATGTTTCCTCAAAGTTTGGCCGTACCTTTTTGTAACACCCTGTATAAGAATAATAGGATATTGTAAGCGGCTCATAATCAGGCATATGCCAAATGAGGCAAATCTAAACCCGAAGGACTTCCATTAACTTTATGTTTGACAGGGTTTCACAACTATTGGTTGCAATATGTCATTCTCCAGGTACTGTCTAAAATAATCTACGTATTTGTGGTTGCTATTGTCTGTTGCTGGGAATGTTGGTTGGGAAAATGTTACTGAAGCGGGGTTGAAAGATCCTGTTCGCCAGTGGCACCTTGATGCTATCGGAAGAGGAACAAATGTTCAAATGTTTGTTAAGCTTATGGGACTTAACTACGGGGTTATCAGTCCCTAAACTTACAAACTACTTATGAACTACTTACGAACTAGGACGGCACAAATATCCATGCCCGAGGGGGGATTCGAACCCCCGACCGTAGTGGCCGTGCTGACCGTGACTGGAGCGCCTCAGTCACCTCGGCCACTGCGGCCGGCTTCGGAAGAGGAACCTACAATTTAAAATAGATTATTTTAATTTATTTGAATATATGTTGATTCTTTGTTATCTGTTCATAAATTAGCACTTATTACAGAAAGGGGAAAGAACCTTCGCAAATCTTCCCAAAATTTTCGCCACTAAAATTGTTATAATTTCTGTTTTCAGCTATGCTACCTCATATTTCTTCTTCGATTCTTCACTGTCAGAACACAGTTTTCATTTATATTCTGTAGCAGTAGCGGAGTAACTATTGCGCTGGTGTTACCATTTCTTTTTAAACATTGTCACCATCAGAAATATCTCGTTCAGATTCTTTAAAACAGTCTAGAAAATCATCCAGATAAGGTACAATTTCAACATTTGAAGTCAATGTAATTACCACTATTTACATATTCTAACGTAATGTTCACTATTATTATAACTGAAAAACCGGAGTTCCCGGGATATTTATTAATTTATTTATTTCTGCCTTGTGTTAGTACTTCTCCTATCCCTTCTCTCTATGTCCAGTTTTTCCTAAAAAAAAAAAACATGTTGTATTTATCGGAGATTATATAAGAAATAAGGCTGTCTTGCATAATGGTCAAAATTATACGTGCTGTATCAAATCAAAGAAAGACAGCAATAAAAATACAAATGCCATATAAAATTCCCACGATCTCATATTTATTATATCTTGTACAATTGTATAATTTTTCGGATTTATATTCATTTGTATAAGTGCTGTATGTCTGGAAAATCTGTTGCGAAACAATTAGTAGTAAAGAAGTAATAGATTAAAACTTGGTCCGTGATAGGACGGTTTTTCATGAACGTTATTGTTGATGTGCTCATATCTCATGAACTACGTGTCGTACTGTGATACAGTTTCGAAGGTACGTTCAGCTACATGAGTGTATACTGTCTGTAAAATTTCCTGCGGCTAAAATTTGTAGTGTAGAAATTATAAATTTTAACGTCATACCGAATGCTGTAGTTTAAGTCCATGAACAGCGGAAAAGTAGTAAGCAACAAACTTTTATCATTTCATAATTTTGCTATGGCTGTCACCGAGAAAAAGTTCAGTAAAGGTTGCAATTATGTTTAAAATTAGTTGAAGTCGCTAAATACTGTCATTTCTCATACAGTGCGTGAATAAAGTCTCGTCGCATTATGTGGCAGTTTCTTACAACTATATTGTTTAAGACGTTGTATCTCCTGAACCACATGTCGTATGTGGTTCTTATCCAGACAGTATCCTTATCTCACGGTAAGGAAAATGTGCACCAAATTTGGTCAAATCGGTCCAGTGATTTAGGAGTAAATGTGCAACACTTTTGTCTGATGCAGCATTTTTCGCGTATGTCATTGTTTATGACGTCATATCTCGTTAACAATGTGTTGTACGTATTCATAACACGTACGGCGACCGTCAGCACGGATTGAAGCTTACATGTGCAAAATTTCATCAATTTTGGAAGAAAACTGTAGATTTGTATACAATACGTACACACAAACACACAAACATAAGCGCACTCTATATATAAAGATTAGTACATATTATAATGACTGTATTGTTTCAGAAGTCAAACAAACAGTTTTTTCATGTGAAACGTGATATTTAACGTAAAATTTTACTTATCAGATCAGTGAAGCTGGGATCCAAAGTGCAGGATACTCTACCTCTCGACTGTAAAAGTTTTCACTCAAGTAAAAATGAACACAAAATTATCTTTTCTTAAAATATCCTCAAACATTTATAAATAAGTCAAACTTTGTTATATGTGCTAAAACTAAAGTGATAACTTGTAATTCGCACGTACCTGAAGAAGCTTTCTTTCAGGGCGCGAGCTGTTTGCTGTCATTTTATAAAATTATGGTATACACAGGGACTGTGAACACATCAGATTTACGCTCAAGTATACAAAATTATTCCCAGATGTCAGCAGCAATTGTTGGACAAGGAAAGAAAGACTTGAAGTACAGTATACAATACCACGGGACACAGGAAGTAATGCCGTGAAATGTGCAACATACAGAGTCGTGTGATGACTATGCTCTTGGCGTCAAGAACTTACTGACAGTAACCACGTATATTGTGAAGCTACTCTGAAGAGCCCTAGATCCTTATAGAAATATGTGGAGGATGATCTTAGGAGGGCTCCAGATATTATTATGATTTCGCGCTTTTGTGCAATGAATACTTATACTCAATGGCGTATTACCATGATATATCATGCCTCGCAAAAGCTGGGGATGAAACTACGCATAGTAAACAAATTTACTGATAGTTTGCAACATTAGTGTTGAGTGTTGGTGTGGAACTCTACAGTGTTTAGGAACGCATCTTTCGGTTAAACCTCTTGCTACAAACTTGCAAGCGCCCACTGAAACCGAGTAGGAGACGAAATTGTTGCCAGCAGCGAGGGAGTAATTCTACAAAGAAAGTCGGTGTTTTTCTGGCTCGTGGAAAACATTTAGAGCTGTGGCCATAATCGTAGCATGGAGCTTAACAGTCCGAGGGAGGAACAACAGCGAGAGTACAGACTCTGCAACGTCTGGCTAATTGTGTGAGCTGAAGTAACATCTTGGAGAAGACATAGTACCGCAGTGCTTAAAGCTGGCACAAACAATGGGTGGCTCTGGTTCAGTCGCACTTAAAGTTAGCGGAGTAACTGTGGGAAAGAAGAAGTAAAGCTGGGAAGTAGAAAAAACTTCATGTACATTAGTTCAAAAGGGTCACATTTCCTTTGCCGAGCTACTGAAAGAGCGCAATTAAAATTTTACAATGGTCAACACATTTAGGAGAAGACTGGTTTGTTTTATTTGCATACATTTTGATTCTATGGTGATTCAGCAAGGTCTAATTGCAACTTAAATTCTCTCTCTCTCTCTCTCTCTCTCTCTCTCTCTCTCTCTCTCTCTCTCTCTCTCTCTGTGTGTGTGTGTGTGTGTGTCTCTGTCTATTATGGGTGATTATTTATTTATTTGGCCTTCTGAGTGTTAACTCAATGTGGCCATCTACAACCCACAGTGGAAATTTACATATATTTAAATAAACAGACAAAACAGAAGTACATTTTGCAAAATGAAAAGTGGAAACTGGATTACATTACAATTTAAATACTGTTGGAACATTTTCACATATTCACAAGCAAAACCTTATATTACCAACACACTTGATGCTTATAGATTGTGTACAGTGATCTTAATAAACTTAATTATGATTTTATATACACGAATGTCTTTTGTACAAAAAAAAAAGGAAGAAGCTGACTGGGGAAGTGGATATCCCATCTTCACCAATGTCTGCAGGAAGTTCAAACGTTCTCGGTCAAATTTGGGGCACCTGAACAGGATGTGGTTTACATTAGCTTCCGTTTCAGGATCACACTCACATGCCGCCGAATCATAGACGTTGATCCGATGTAGATGTTTTGGATAAGAGGCGTGATTGAAGCGAAGACGAATAATGGTAGCAATCGCGGATCGGTCCAGATGAGCCCTCATAAACCACGGCTGCGTAGAAATCCGAGGTTGCAGCACAGCGTAGGAAGCGCCTTTCATTTCTTGGGAAACGTTCCACATCTGTTGCCACTGTTGTTTGGCGTATTCCTTGACCGCAGATAAGAAGTCTCTGTATGGTAGTTGTAGGTCCAAGACAGTGCCTCAGGATGCCGCTTGTTTAGCCAATGAATCAAGGTTTTCTGTTCCGATCTGCTTTGTTCAGTTATTTAACCTCTCACTGCTACAAAAATTAAATGATTACCTGAGAGCTATTTCCACCACTTTTGTGCAATCCAGAATCTTTCAGCCACAAAGGACATTAAGCAAATACAAACAGTTCTCGGTCAACATAATTACTATAGCAGATTCATCCCACTTGCCACGGCCATTGCAGAATCGCTCCCTTACTTGTTACACATGTTTTTGAAGTGGGACTGGACTTCCTTACACTTCTGATCAAGCCTCTCTATGGTAAAAGGCACTGCAGTAGTCTCACAAACTTTAGTGGAAAAGCGAGAAAACACTTCTGAATTTTTCTCTCTCTGAGAATGAACTTCTTCACACGCAGTACCTTTTCCTATGAAAAAAACAAAAAAAAATTATATATATATATATATATATATATATATATATATATATATATATATATATATATATAAGCAAATATACACATCATTACGTGTGACAATCTTAAATGATTCAGTAGAATTACCAACAAATCACAGTCTCTATCATCCTTTACAAATTCTAACATGTGAACTCGAGTATAGTTACACATATATGAGAATAAGAATGTCGGTTGACTGTCAAATCCATAGAAACAAATCTATCTCTCCTAGAAGCCAAACCTAACTATATTTTTATTCCCTAAATATGTACACTAAATCGCAAATGTATTTAAAAAGAAAAACGTGAAAAACAAAATGTTCGAAAGTTTGTAATCTATTGGACCAAACTGCGTGGTTATTAGTCCGTAGCTTACATACTACTTAAACTAAATTAAACTAACCTAAGGACAAACACACACACACACACACACACACACACACACACACCAATGCCCCAGGGAGGACTCGAATCCGACAGCGAGCAACCGCGCGCTTCGCAGCGAGGCGCCTTAGACAACTCGGCTTATCCACCGCGGCTGTGAAAAACAGTTTTACTACTAACAATAAATTACGTCAAAAGCTAATCCACGGTACAAATCCTTCAAAGGCCAGGGATTCATGCCTAATATTTTATATAGCCCAGACTGGCAGAAGTTTTGAAATCAGATACAAAGAACACCTTAATACATTTAGCCTCGGCAACTAGGACAGGTCTACATTTGCAGCCTGCATGGCTGCAGAGAACCATTCAGTGAGAAACATGGAGAACAGCTTGAAAATACTGCATGTGGCAGAAAAAGGATTCACAACGAATTTAATGGAAAAGACGGAAATACAAACATACAAAAATATCTTCATTCATAATATCCTTAATGAATGAACTGAACTGGCTAATACTCACTTTAAAAAAATCCAGAAAGTACTTTCCACACTCCTATTTAAATAACTCACACTTAAGAGCAGATCAAATACAACTTTGACAGCAATATATTTAGGTAAAGTAAACAGTAATTTTCATAAAACTAAATGGAATAGCTCATAGTAGTTACATATATTCACTTAACTACAATTGTATCTTGTATAAAATAATTTTCAGTTTTTAAAAATTCATATATATGTGGACTGTAATCTTCGTAACTTATCTTTGTATGTTTAGTGCTCATCTCCTTTATTATGGCTATTTTTGTTGTCATCTGGTGTAATCAGTGAAACGAAACATGTGGTGCAGAGCAAAAGTTAGTGTAGTGACTGAACACAAGTGGCTAGCAATAAAAACCCACGTAAGTGGATAAAAATGACAAGTGTTCCAGATGAACGATACAAGTAAGTCTCGCCCTGAAGCAAGCCAACAACACAACCAATGTTTTTACAGATGTCTAACTGCAAAATTTGCATATCCTAGAATAAATAAAGTGTAAACAATACACCAAATGTTTACATCTTGAAATCATTGTACTGTCTGAAGATGAACGTAAACTTCGAAACCGGTAATGGTACTATTTAAATTAAATAAAACTAATTGTGGCTGTCTGTTGGTTCACACTAACAAATTAAAACAATGCTAAAATTAAAAACTGATAATACACCCACACACATAGCCAAAAAGTTTCAGGCGTGTATCTTATAGCTTGAGGAAACTATCAAACTTCTTCCGAGGACAGCAAAATCGCCGTGACGCAAGATCAGTAGAGACTGAGGCTCAAATTTACAGTTCCAACATTTGAAGCTTTGCCCATTCGCTGTTGATGTCATATATTCTATGAATATGAAAGTTCCAACATTCTTGAACTAATTGGCGTGTTTTTGTACAAGAATAGATGACATTCTGTTAGAAAAAACGAATCTGTTCCTCGAAGAGTTGCAACTGTTCTCAAAACCAATGATTCACCAACTCCTTACTAAAAAATAAATATTGTGTATGTTTAAGAAGTCTGCGGAGATAGACATGGGATATGGTTGACTACAGGTCATACGTAGCAATGTGTGAAGTGTATATGGTGTCGAAATGTTATTCAAAATTGATTGTCTAACAATATCTCACTTCATTCTCGAGACATCGGATTCTATCATTGATTCCATAGTTGAAGATGAAAGGTGGAAATTCAGATGATCAGATTAGTGAGCGATGACACAAAAAAATTGTAGTTTAGGTTCTATTTCATTAGGCAAACGGTTTCGGTGGTGCAGTAGCTTCTTCTTCATAGCCCACACACGAACTAATAGTTCCAGGTAGACGATCGTAACTAATTAGGGATCACTGTGATAAGAGGCTATTATCGAAATTTTTAAAAGGAATGTGGTACCTAAATGCATCCAAAGAATTTTGTGTGTGGAGCCTGTAGATGCAGATGTAGATGTTCTATTAGAGCATCAAAACCGGAAGCTTAATGCAATAAATCTTAAAATACAGCTGTTTGAAATTATTACTCTACATTCGTTTTTTCATGTAATACACTACTACGCTAAATTACGTCCTTGTACATCGGAAATAAAGTGGTCATAACAGACAAGATGTTTCATAAAAGGTTCAAGAGTTCAGCGAAACTCTTTTGCTGCATTTCTCGATTCAGGAGGAAGCCTGATAAATTTCTTTCCCGTCTTAAGTCGAAAAGTTCAGCCGAAAACAGGAAGGTAGAGCACACATATAATGTCTCATATGTGACGCACGTGTCCAAATGGCGGATATATTACGTTAGTAGATTTCAAGCGGTTGCGAAAGGCAAACAGCGGCATAGCGGAGCGAAAGAGGATGGCGTGAGTTCTCTGTTCAGAGCCTTAATTCCTCCAAGGTAAATGAATGTAAAGTTAAAGACAATAAATTTGCCAAATCTTGAGTGCAGCGGACCCCATACCAGACGGATTAACGCTGAGAAGGGGTAGATGAGGATAAATCTCTACAGTAGGCCTGGATTGCAAAATATCTCCCCACTTATGGTTTCTATGTTTTTCTCGTCACCCATTTAACAGTTTCCAGGACGAACAAAACTTTTATTTTCAGTAATTTATGTAATTATTGATCGGTATTAAAGATTTAAAATACTGTCATATTTTATACATCAAGTGGTAGAATGTAATTAAACAAGTTAAGAGAAATGTTACAATTAGAAACTGTGTGAAAATTATGGTGCACAAATACATCACATTGGAGCAATGAATTATTATTTGATATAAGAGACAGGAAAGAGTATTTGATATAATACAATTGGTGAGTCTGATAGGTACAAAAAATCCGGTGCGTACAAGACACAAAGATAATGATAAATAATACATAGGACAAACCGGTCGTAGCTTTATAACACGGTTTAAAGGACATACCACTGGTACTGCACGCACGAAATCGACTTTTGCTCAACATCTTGATGAATGCAATCATTCAGAAGGGTCTATTTCTGACAATATGAAAATCTTACACAATGTACCCAAGGGTCAACTACTTAATGTACGAGAGCAAATAGAAATCTACACACATCATTAGAATAAACTATTAGATTGCATAAATGACCAGATAGATTTCAGAGATTGATATTTCTTTGAACTATTCGATGATCTCCTTAGAACGGTTGCTCTTTTTTCCCATCCCCCAATTTTATTTTTCATTTTCAGACAGAAGGTCATTTTAGGTAATGAGTTCGTTTCTCATTGTCATATATTTTTAACCAGTTAAGTTTGTATTACTGATGTACCTTATAATTTTGCCATATATTTTGTTTTATCGGGCTCTTATTTTTAAGCCAAGGACCATGAGAACCATATACTTCATCAAAAAGGATATTGCCCTAGGATTTTTATCTGTCACCCTCCACTTCTTTCACCTCTGGCAGTATTGCTCATGTGAAAAATACCGAGTTGCACCGTGGTTCGAAATCCACGTTAAACTGTAGGTCCCCCTATAACTTGTTGGGTAAGTCAGTTCGAAGGTCGGAGGAACGCAACGGCATACCACCTCCAAACAGGACCATGCCTAGTAAAGCACCTATCTTCGGATTGTTGACTGCTTTACCTTTTTTTTATTATTACAGATATAATACATTCATATGTCACAGCAAACTGGTGTTTATTTTAGTTCTGACGTAATGAGAACAATATTTCGTTTTATAATCTGAGGGTAAAATAGTACCTCTGATTTATATTTTATAAATTATAACAAATCGCATCACATGGTTTCTATGTTTCCATATGCTACATATGACCATACAAAATGTACATTTAAATCTTTTTACGTTTTCAACCTGATTAACCATCCTATATAATAATTTGATTTGTTGCTTACTGAAATCCATTGTTGTAAAAAGTCCGTTAGAACTTGTACCTGATTGACCAACATTTTAATTAGAGGATGTATCTTTCAGTATTTAAAGGACGACTGCACCTACTTCTACAGCAGTGAATATTAAACCTTTTAAGCAGCTCCAATTAAAAACAACCGGTGACCAACATTATGGTTATGGTCTGAAGATGGTCATGTAAGTGAATAAAGGAATTGCGATCTAGAATGACTTGTTACACGTATTTTTATGAGCTTTAAATATTATGGTTATGTTCTGCATGAGAATGAACAAGGTATTACTTTTTACACGTAATTCTTAGCTATTACTCATAGATTTGTTCTAACTTGGTTGAATCTGACATTCAAAATGGGGAGATCTATATTTCCGTTTTTATCTTCACAGGTTTTGCTGAAAAGTTCAAGATAAAATGATGATATGATTTTATTATCGCTGTCTTTGAGGATAATTTTCTTTAGAGAAACTAGGCATATTAATGTTTGGGAGTTAATATGTAAAAAAACTTTTGAGAATGCAGATGACGAATTGGTTTAAAGAGACAGAACGTTCATTGTCAAAAGAAAATAATTACGTAACTGCAGTAGACACCCTAGCGTAGTCAGGGAGTTAGGAGAATCTTTAGATGTAGCAAATTGTCGTTTGTAGCGTGAGAAAGCTATGAGAAGGGTGAGACAGTGCACAGCGGCGGCTCGCCGAACTGTCGGAGCATGTTGTGCTGCATGGAGTTGGCATGACGCAAAATGAAACTTTTGTGGACACGTACTATCCAGTAGGACATGTGGGTACGGTACTAATTAATCTAGAGGAGTTACTCCGCAAGACGAGTGCTGCAGGCCCAATTTTAAAGCGTCGCCAAGAAGAGGCTGTTAAAAACCATCGTATGGCAATAATGTTCGACTGCAACGTAAGACCATCTCATCAAAGTAAGATGCAACCAAAAATCTGTTTCATTTAGAACGCCTTGCTGGATCCCAATGGCCTCGTATCACTAGCAGTCGAGATGACAGCCATCTTATCCTCATGGCTGTAACGTCTCCTGCAGCCAAGTCTCGATTCCTGAGTTAACAGATGGGGACGTTTGCAAGGCAACAACCATCTGCCCGCATAGTTCGACGACGTTTGCAGCAGCATGGAGTATAAGCTCGGAGACCATGGCTGCGATTACCGTTGAATCTGAATCGCAGACAAGAGCACCTGCGATGATGTACGCAACGATGAACCTGGGTGCACGAATGGCAAAACGTCATTTTTTAGGATGAATCCAGGTTATGTTTACAGGATCATAATGGTCGAATCCGTGTTTGGCGACATCGCGTTGAACGCACATTGGAAGCGTGTATTCGGCATCGCCATGCTGGCGTATCACCCGGCGTCATGGTATGGGGTGCCATTGGTTACACGTCTCGGTCACCTTTTGTTTGTATCGACGGCGCTTTGAGCAGGGGCCGTTACAAATGTTCAAATGTTTGTAGAACTTATGGGAGTTAACTACGGGGTCATCAATCCCTAAGCTTACAAACTACTTATGAACTACCTAAGACTAAGGACGGCACAAATATCCATGCCCGAGGGGGGATTCGAACCCCCGACCGTAGTGGACGTGCAGGGCGTGACTTGAGCGCCTCAGTCCCCTCGGCCACCGCGGCCGGCTGGCCGTTACATTTCAGATGTGCGGCTCTATCCTTCATTCGATCCCTGCGAAACCCTACATGTCATCAGGCTAATGCACGAACACATGTTGCAGGTCCTGTAAGGGCCTATCTGAATACGGAAAATGTTCGACTGCTGCCCTGGCCAGCATATTCTCCAGATCTCTCACCAATTGAAAACGTCCAATGGTGGCCGAGCAACTGGCTGTCACAATACGCCAGTCACTACTCTTCATGAACTGTGGTATCGTGTTGAAGCTGCATGGGCATCTGTACCTGTACATGCCATCCAAGCTCTGTTTGACTCAATGCCCAGGCTACCAATGCCGTTATTACGACCAGAGGTGGTTGTTCTGGGTACTGATTTCTCAAGATCTATGCACCCAAATTGCGCGAAAATGTAATCCCATGTCAGTTCTAGTATAATATATTTGTCCAATGAATACCCGTTTATCATCTGCATTTCTTCTTGGTGTAGCAATCTTAATGACAAGTAGTGTATCTACCAACTTAAGATGAATGAAACGTAATCTTGTAATGTTTACCTGATGATGGCGTAACAGCCGAAAACCGGTTGTAAACCAATAAAATTTGCAGAATATCTCACAGTTATCTTGTGTTTCACGCGTAATGTAAAATATTCTATCAAGAAGCGACTTGTCGGGGGTTCACATCCCTCATCGGGCATGGATATTTGTGCCGTCCTAGTTCGTAAGTAGTTCATAAGTAGTTTGTAAGTTTAGGGACTGATGACCCCGTAGTTAAGTCCCATAGACTATACAAACATTTTTGAACTGACTTGTCAGTGCATATACTTAGGAGATTATCCTCAGATTATGTTCCTTGATGGCGGTAAAAATATCGTGGAGCAGGCCCACCTGCAGGGCGTGGAGAAACTGCTTGAATAATTATTGTTGCGTAATTCAGTACATACCTGTGCCAGTCTTCTCTTGGGTTATTAGTAATTCAAACGATTTCAAACTAACAGTAAATTTACAGGAGCTCCACTGTGTGTAAATGCCACAATGAGCGTCGGCAGGCGGAAAAGAATGTGGTTTCGACTGTCGCGTTTAACGCGCTCCGTCAGGCCCCGGTGGCAGTGTAGGGCGCGTTACATGCCATCTTTACAGCACCGCGTCCGTCCGCGGACAAGCCCACGGGCCTAGCGCAGGAAGCGATCGGAGGGCACGGATGTTTTCTCGGCGGTCCGTACCACGCCTAAAACGAGACTCTTAAGCCACTAAGTTTCAGTTTAAGGGGATTGGTTTCTTATTGGGCGGCTATCGCGATGGGCGCACGACGAGGACAGAGGGAAGGAGCGAGCGAGAGAGAGAGAGAGAGAGATGAAGATAGGTGTGTGGTGGGAAGGGGAGAGAGGGAGGGAGGGAGGGAGGGGGGGAGTAGCCACTCTCAAGAGGCACCCGCCCCAGCGCCTACTTTACGAGACTAGCGCCGGTCGGCCCGACGCCTACAACACCTTATAAATTACCGCGTTTTAAAAAACTCCCTCCGCCGCGACAAAATATAACTCGGCCGCGCGTATTACAAACACCCAGGCCCAATACAAATACCTGCTCCACACACACACACACACACACACTAGCAGAGGCGAGCACGGCTGGGCGAACGCGCCTGCTTCGGAAACACCGGCGAGATCGCGGCGGTCATTAAGACGTTTCTTCCGAACTAAAATATTTAACGCGAGTCCCGGGGGGGGGGGGGGGGGGGAATCGATAAATCACCCGGCGGCTTTCTTCCCCCCCCCCCCTTTCCCACTCTGCGCAGCTTTTAGTGTTGTCTGGAGAGCCTTGCAAATCGGCGGCAGGCTCTCAGATGCTCGCCGGGAAATATTAATGAAGTGCGAAGATATTGGTCTCGCGGCGGGAGCGCTACGGCAGAAAAACACGGGGGCCGCTAACTTTCACGCCTCCACGTGCCAATAAACAGCGCGCAGGCGATGGAGAACGCCGGGGGGCACCAAAAAATAGCGCGCAGTTTCCACTTTAAGTTACGCCGATCTCGCAAATAACTCTCTGCCCCCTCGTTAATTCCTGTTCAGCGCAGTGATCTGATGGGGCAGTTTTGAAATAACAACAGAAATCTTGCCTTACTAGTAAAATCCCCGTTTTTACAAAGAACACTTCGGACGTCTGATTACCTTACAAATGATTTAATATGCTTCATATTAGGCTTCAAGCATGTAATCAAGAAAAAAACGTTCTGAAATGGTTTAAAATTGTGTTTCACCCTTTTAAGGCAAAACTCTCTTCTTGAAAGAGAGCTTTGAAACGCAATTTGTGCGATTACTTGTCACACCCACACACATAAAGTAAATTTAAGATTTGAAAGAAACTTGTAGTGTTAATTATAACAATTTTCATCGTTGCCAAAATATTCACTGCAGTCCGCAGTATAGCTACTTTGTGTTTGATAACCACTTCATGAAAATAGGTCTATTATTAAAATAGCAGTAAAAAGAAGAAACAAAATCGTTATTTGTTGTTGCGTTTTGGTATTTTACATAAATATATAAAATACAAGCAAAATATAATAATGTAAAATCATAAACCAATGTTACATCGTCCTGGATTCATTGCAATATATATATATATATATATATATATATATATATATATATATATACCGCAACAACAAATAACGAACTTGTTTCTTCTTTTTACTGCTATTTTAATAATAGACCTATTTTCACGAAGTGGTTATCAAACACAAAGTAGCTATACTGCGGACTGCAGTGAATATTTTGGCAATGGTGAGAATTGTTATAATTAACACTACAAGTTTCTTTCAAATCTTAAATTTACTTTATGTGTGTGGGTGTGACAAGTAATCGAACAAATTGCATTTCAAAGCTCTCTTTCAAGAAGAGAGTTTTGCCCTAAAAGGGTGAAACACAATTTTAAACCATTTCAGAACGTTTTTTCTTGATTACATGCTTATGTCACCCACGAACGCCGTCCTTTTTCGACGTTAAATAATCCCGGATACCACAGACGCCGAAAGGATTGCCTAACCAGATAAGTACAGGGCACTCCAGATCAACAGTGAGGAGTCCTTTGTCAATCTAATACTGGCGCGTGAAAACACATAATTTACAGATATAATTTCTCTTACAGTTCGTTACTAGACGCTTGCTGTAGGAGGGGTGTCAGTTTATAAACAACACAAATTTATAACCAACTTATGATGCAACAATTCGTTATTCACAGTGGGCATTATAAAGTAAATAGTATTCTTTATTTAATTTCAATAAAGAGGAATGAATATGATGCATGATGCGATAAACCTATATTATAGATTGACACATTTTCATCATTACATTAGTCATAATACAAATGTCCAAATGCATGTCCACCTTGTTGAATACACTGGTGTAAGCGCCTCTCGGTATTAGCATGGACAGCTTAACATTTCTGCTGGTACTGAAGCGCAAGCATGACGTATTCGTTCTTTCAACACATCTGGATTTTCAGGTTTTGTGTCATAAATCCTGAATTTGATATATCCCCTTAAGAAAAAAAATCCAAGGGCTTTAAATAAGGCGATCTCGCTGGCCACTGAATGAAACCACCATGACCTATCCCCCGTTCGGGGTACACATTGTCCAGATATTCCCTAACCCGTCTACAAAAATGGGGTGATGCAGCATAGCGCTGAATCCAGTGCCTCACAGCTATCTAAAGTGGGTCTGTCTTCTAGGAGACGTCCAAGGTCCAGCTCATTCTGCAGGAACTGCAAATTCTGCCGACCAGTTAATCTGGGAAGGCCGGCCGCGGTGGCCGAGGTGACTGAGGCGCTCCAGTCACGGTCAGCACGGCCACTACCGTCGGGGGTTCGAATCCCCCCTCGGGCATGGATATTTGTGCCGTCGTAGTTCGTAAGTAGTTCATAAGTAGTTTGTAAGTTTAGGGACTGATGACCCCGTAGTTAAGTCCCATAATCTTAACAGACATTTGAACATTTTAATCTGGGAGGCAGATAAACTGATTCATTGATGTGTTCTCCTAGAATCCTACACCACAGTTAACACCACAGTGCGCATGCATATGATGTGATCTTAACAACTGAGGATTTGCAGGAGTCCAGTAATGTAAATTATATCTATTCACAGTGGCGTCATTGGCGACATGGCATTCATCTCCACATAAAATCTGCCTGATGATGTTGGGATTTACGCCTACTTTATTTGGCAGAAGTCTGCATAACGATACACGGTTTTTGTAATCGTTTCCATACAGCTGTTTGTGTAGGTGCACCTTAACACGTTGGCTGCCGCGATGACGTCAGAGGTGCGCTAGAGCCGCCTGCTGTGACTGCCGGTGGCCACGCGGCAGCCATTGTGTTAAAGAGATGCCATTTTCGTTCCTTCAGTATCGTTTTGTACCAAAGACCTCGAAACCCCCACCTCTGCTGCGGCTCTTCTTTGTCTGAGTTACAATGGGAAATAGGTATTAGTGGCTAATAGCTAATGTCTTTCGTAATATTAATAACAATGATCATCCTATTATTATAATTATGAATACAAATAATACTGTAACCTAAATGTAGTAGCACGATAACTTTATTTTGTTTATACTACGTAGTTAGTTTGTATTATTTTCATTTAAGGTATGCTTACCTGGCGCGGGATTCTGCATGTCGATGGGCGACCTCAGCCTTCACGAAAGCGTTCAAACCATTCGTAAATACATTTTCCGCTCATAGCTCCCCCCCCCCCCCGTGCTCTGCACCAACATTCCATTTGTCTTCGTTGCAGTTGTTACCAATTTGTAGCAGAACGTGGTGTTTGTAGATTGCTCCATTGCGCTATGGCATTTGGTCTCACACTGACTACGTTCAACTGGTCGCAGTCTGTTTACACTACCAGTCACGTGCAGTTTTTGGTTTAGGTTCACAACCTACAGTATTTCAAATAATATAAATTATCAATTATTCTTTATGTTTATTTATGTTCTATGATAGACTGAATGTAAGAGTTCCAGGGATCAATTGTTTTTTGTCTGTGTGTGTAGTAATTTGTTAAATATGAATTCCCCCCCCCCCCCACTCAAAAAAAATAATTAAAAATCGGATATACAAGTTTTGTGTTTATTTTAACTACCACACATCAAGTGGTATCCCCGACGTGATTAAAAAAAATTAAAATAAAAAAATTGACGGAAGACAAAGGAGGCAGTAATATTAAGAAACGGAATAGCGTAACTCCCTTTAGGACTGAAAAGCCTGATACATGGTGTGCCAGGCTGAAACACAATTCACCATCGCGGGAATCCAGATTGAAGCAACCAAATTCAATTACTTGCTAGCACAATTAGAGCCTCGTTTCGTAGAGAATATGTAGGAATTGGTGAATAGTGACGAAAGCAAGAAATATTTATTAGCTAAAGAAAGACTATTGATGACTTTTAAGGAGAATGAAGAACGTCAAATCAAGAAACTAATTAGTGAATTAGAAAATAGAAAAATGAGGGAAACCCCAGTCGGCAAACACAGTAGCTATCGAGTGTTCTGCCGCATTGATTATACCAGATCACCAACATCGATTATTTGTTAAAAATAAAACGTCCGGGTTACGTTTTCTGGTTGACTGCGGAGCTGATGTTTCCGTTATATCAGAGTGTCCCAAATTAAAGGAAACAGATTACAAACTTTATTCTCTAAATGGATCTTAAAGTAAAACTTATGGATCTAAATTATTAAATCTTGATTTAGGTTTAAAATATAAATTTGAATGACCTTTCATTATACCTAATACTACAAAAGGTATAATTGGTACTGACTTCCTTCAACAATTTGGTTCATTAATAGACCTAAGAAAACGATTCTTAATTGACTCAAATATTCAGTTGGATGTATCTGCACTTTAGTGTACAATAGATGTGTCTGATTCTGTTTGTTCACTAAATGATAACTGTAAATATTTGAAATAATTAAATAATTTCCTGAACTAACAAAACCTGCCCTTACTCTTAGAGAAATTAAACATGATGTTAGACATTGTATTAAAACAAGCAGTGGCCCTCCAGTGTACTCAGAAGCTCGCAGATCGGTCCACATAAACTGAAATTAGCTAAGCAAGAACTTCAATTTCTAATGAATCATAATATAATTCGCCCCTCTAAATCACAGTGGGCAAGTCTTGTGGATATGGTTAAAAATACTGATGGGCAGTAGCGCGTTTGCGGAGATTACCGACGTCCTAATGACAGAACCCTTCCTGACCGCTATCCTGTTCCTCACATAAATTATGTAAATTCCATTCTGGTTGTCAAGAAACTGTTCTGCAAAGTAGATTTCCTAAAAGCCTATTATCAGATTCCACTAGCTGAAAGTATAAGGAAAAGAGTGCTGTAATCACACGCTTTGGATTGTATGACTTTAATTTCATGCCATTCACCCTCAGGAATGCATCCAGTACCTTTCAGAGATTTATTAATGCAGTTTAGAGAATTATATTTCTGTTTCGCTTATTTAGATGATATATCGATTGCTTCTACCGCCCCAGAATAAAACACTCAGCATTTAAATGTCTTATTTGAACATTTGAACACATTTAGTTTAAGAATGAACATTGCAACACCTTTGGAGTTCAATAAACTTAGTTTTTAGGCCATGTAATTACATCAGAAGGTACAAAACCAAATCCAGAACGAGTAGAAGTTGTCGCTAATTTCAAATTACCATAAACTGTGTTTTCTTGGCATCCCAAATTTTTACCGAAGACATTTGGAATATGCTGCAGAACATCAAGCTGTTCAAAACGATTATTTAAAGAACACCAAGAAAAAAGGTAAAAGAAAAATTTTGTGGACAGAGGACACAGTAAAACAATTCGAAAATTGCAAAATGGACCTTTTCAGTGCAGCTCTTTTGTCATTTCCAGATATAAACAATGAACCAGTCCTATTTGTTGACGCTTCTGATTTTGCGGCTAGTGCGGTGTTGCAACAGAAATACAGAGGGAATATGGAGACTAACCGCCATCCCAAAAGAATTATTCAACATAGAAAACTTCTCAGCATGTACATGGCAATAAAGTTTTTTAAATACCTCCTCGATGGACGATCATTTACAGTATTATTGACCATGCTCCCTTGACTTATGCTTCTAGACAGCAACACCTATTGTTGCATCACTCACAGTACATACCTCAATTTACAATATATATTAGACACATTTCAGGGAAAGACTAATTTCACTGACAATCTGACCAGACTGGAAGAAATAGTACCAATTGATTATGAAAAGATAGCAGATGCTCAAGTGAAGGATGAAGAGCTCGAGAAACTTCGACCGAGTCCTCATACTTCACTGAAGTTTAAACTCTGAAGTGAAACTCCTTGCGGGAGATCGTTATGGTGTATTTTATCAACAAGTAACATTCGACCTTACATTCCTCAACAATTTAGATATTCAGTTTTTCATTTCTATCACAATATGACACATCCTGGGATTAACTCTTCTATAAGGTTACTCATATTGTAGATACATTTGGTCAAACATCAAGCAAGATATTCAGAAATGGGCAAAATCGGTAGCTTACCAAAAAAACAAATTGAGTACACATACTAAATCTCCTGTTGGACAGTTTCCAAGCACATATGAACGTTTCAAGGTCGTACATTTGACATAATAGGTCAACTACCTCAATGAGATGATTTTCTCTATTGTTTAACATGCATTGATCGCTTCAGTAACTGGGCAGAAGTTATACCATTACGTGATGTTCAAGCAGAAACAGTGGGACGAGTATTTTATAACACCTGCATAACTAGGTTTGGAGCACCGACCCAAATAGTAACAGACAGAGTTGTTCCGTGCATTAGCTCATATTTGTGGTTCTAACCTAACACAAACAACTGCATATTCTCCACACTCAAATGGTAAGATTGCAAGGTTCCATCGAACATTGAAGGCAGCTATCAGAGCACATCGCAAAAATAAACGCAGGAATATTATTCCTACGATTCTCCTAGGACTGTGGTGCTGTATGAGAGAAGAAAGTCACAACAGCAGCAGAGATAGTATATAGTACAACTCTAACACTGCCTGGTGATTTGGTTGTAAGTTCAAGAAAAATCAAGTAGAGGATCTACCAACGTTCGCTTCTCAGTTACGCCAACATATGGATAAGCTACGCCCTTCTGAATATCCACACAAGATGAAGGAAACACCATTTATTAGTAAAGATCTTCATAAAACAACTCATGTATTTGTCAGGAATGATACTGTAAAAGCTAAACTAGTGCCTCCGTATGGAGGTCCGTATGAAGTCCTGGAGAGGAAAACTAAATATTTAACTTCAAAAATTAAGGATGTCGTAACTAACATTTCAGTTGGCAGACTAAACCCGGACTACATAATTGTGAACTCAGTCACCAGTGAAGTGCAAGAAAAATTATAGAGCACTTCACCTGTGAATGAAGGATCTATCTTCAAGAGTTTCTCCACATAAAGTTTTCTCATGTGGTCGAATTGTAAAGTTTCTTGAAAAATACAAGTAACTGATCCAGAAACTGTGGGGGAGGATGATGTAGGGTTGGTTTAGGTTCACAACCTACAGTGTTCCAAATAATAATTATTTTTGTTACCTACAGTATTGTAAATTATTAATTATTCTTTTTTTTTGTTCTATGCTAGAGTGAATCTAAGAGTTTCACGGAACAATTGTTTTAATGTCTGTATGCGTAGTAGTAAGTGAGATACCAGTTTCCAAAAAGTAATAAAAACTCACATATACAATTTTGTGTTTATTGTAACTACCACACAACATAGTGCAGGCAGTGTATCGAATGTCCTCGAGACTCTGAAGACCCATGCACATGCACGCATACATGCGCCACTTTGCCGTTCAGCTATGACAGCATTCACCCAACTTTTTAGACACATCACGTACAGTTTATGTGAGAAGATACTATGATAACTGTGCAGTTTCTCGACTTTTACGCTGGTAAGAAAACGAATGTCATCCTATTATGAGTAAATGTAATAATTTCACTACACAAGTTCCTCGATAGTTAATAATAACAGCCTCATGATCAAGTACCAGTAACCTATGTCCCGTCTTCTGCGACGGGGACATAATATGCGAAGGCGACAGGTTAGAGTACAACTTTTTTTCTTCCTATAGACTATTACTTTTCCCTCAAGGTGATGAAAGCAATTAGGCACCTCGCAGGTTCTGCCCATTCGTTACAATCCATTCGGTTACTCGTCATCTGTGGTAACACAGTGGAGATAGTAGAATCAAACAACAACAAGGGAGAGGTTTTCCAATCAACCAGTCTGTCACAATAATTATTATTTCTTCCCCCCGCCCCCCTCCAAAATTCGCAAAGTATAGACAATTAATCTATGAAATAGCTTACAAAACATTAATTCGACCTATACTTGAATATTAGTAATCAGTGTGGGATGCGAAGCAAATAAGTTTGATAGAAGAGGTGGAGAAGATCTACTTCTTCTGCGTGATCAAGCCCAGTAGACGGCATGCTACTACTAGTTTCCGTCTCCATTGCTTCCTAGCCATTTCTGCTATCTGCAAGAGAAGATCCAACGGAAAACAGTAAATCTCGTTCATTTAGTAAGCACGAAAGCGTCTCGGAGATAATCGGAAAATTCCAGTGGCAGACTCTGGAAGAGAGACGTTATGTTTAGCGCTACGGGCTTCTCTCAATTTTACGAGAGCATACGTTTGTTGACGAGTCAACGAATGTATTGGTTCCTCCTGTCTATATCAGGTGGAAAGATGACGTGTTTGAAATAAGAGAGATGAGAACCTACACTTAGGAATGTCTGCAGTTATTTTTACCGAACCATATGTGACTGGATTATGTGTATACCCAGAGAAGGCCGAAACGTAGGACGCTTTTAATGATTGACAATACTCTATCACACCGGAGGAATTTTATTGACAAAGGAAACACATTTCTAGATTGGTAGAATTTCTAAAGAGCGCAAGGAACAATTGGAGCTGTTGTCTGTAAGTGCTGCCTACAGGTGAAGAGATTGATGCAGAGGAGGAAACCGTGATTTCGTATTGATATACCACATACATTGTGATCGCTAATAATACACCAAACCGAGATGTTAATTCACATGCAACAGCGATAGTAATGCGAGGAACAGATAAGGCGTGACAAGAGAAATTCATTCATTCGGCAGAGAATCGGAGCAAAATTAAGTCGGGCTGAGCAGAAGGAGCGGGTATTTTGGACACGCGAGAGCAGGAGCGTCGTAAAGTAAACGCTCGCTAATAGAGGCGAACAGACGGCCAGGGGTCGCCTAATCGCCGGCATTTGCGATTCAGATGAGGCGCGCCGCGCAGCTGCGCTGCCTGGTGCGGTGTGGGCGTCTGCCGCCTCCTCCACTTCTTCTTCTGTCACTGCCGCTCCTGTTTCTTCTGCTCCCGCCGGCGGTACGTCCGTGCTGGCTGCGGCCTACGCTTCAAGCGCTGCGCTGCCACCGACCACCTCCAACAGACAAATGTTCAAATGTTTGTAACTCTATCGGACCAAACTGCGTGGTCATCGGTCCGTAGCTTATAAACTACTTAAACCTAGGTAAACTAACCTAAGGACAACACACACACCCATGCCCGAGCGAGGACTCGAACCTCCACGGCGAGCAACCGCGCGCTCCACAGCGAGACGCTTTAGACCGCTCGGCTACTCCACCGCAGCTCCGACAGACAAACGCCAAGGTATAGATGCTTGTAACTGCCCCTCTCCCCTCGCCCAATATTCCGCAAAGACTAAAAGCAAAACAGTTCCCTTGTGTTTCAAGCATGAGACTAAATAATTACTCAAACATTTACTTCATATGGCAAAAAAAAGAAAAAAAACTATAAATATGTATTTCTTACAATTTTATATACTTGTTGTTGTTGTGGTCTTCAGTCTGCACACTGGTTTGATGCAGCTCTTCACGCTTCCCTGACCTGTGCAAGTCTCTTCATCTGAGAATACCTACGGCAACCTATACCCCTTTAAATCTGATTACTGTATTCGTCCCTCGGTCTCCCTCTACGATTTTTACCCCAAACCCTTCCTTTTAACGCTATACAGACGATTTCGCGGTGTCTCATAATGTGTCCCACCAACCTATCCCTTGTCTTAGTAAGGATATGCCAGAAACTTCTTTTTCTCCCCTATTCGGTTAAGCACCTCCTCATTAGTTACGTGATCTACCAACTAATTTTCATCATTCGTCTGTAGCACCACATTTCAAAAGCTTCTATCATCTTTTTGTCTGAAATCCTTATCGTCCGCCGGCCGCGGTGGCCAAGTCGTCTGTGGCGCGCCAGTCACGGTCTGCACGGCCACTACGGTCGAGACTTCGAATCCCCCCTCGGGCATGGATATTTTTTCCGTCCTTAGTATTAGATAGTTCGTAAGTAGTTTGTAAGTGTAGGGACTGATGACCCCGTATTTAAGTCCCATAAGCTCAAGAAACATTTGAACATTTGAACCTTATCGTCCACGTTTCACTCCTATACAGTGCTACACTCGGGACAAATGCTTTCAGGAAGGACCTACTAACATTTAAACATATTGGATATCAACAAATTTCGCTTCTTCCGAAACGTTTTTCTTCCCAAAGCCATTCTGCATTTTATATCATCTTTACTTCAGCCATCAGAACTTATCTTGCTACCGAAATAACAAAACTCATCTACTACCTTTATAGTCTCATTACTTAATCTAATTTTTTCATCATCACCTGACTTTCTGACGCTACATTCCATTATCCTTGTTTTACTCATGTTGATTTTAATCTTATGCCCTCTTTTAAAGTCACTGTTCATTCCATTCAATTGCTCTTCCCGATATTTTGCGATCTCTAACAGTATTACTATGTCATTGGCAAACAGCAAACATTCTATTTATTCTCCATAAACCTTAATTCCCTCCCCAAATGTCTCCTTGCATTCCTTCACTGCCTGCTCAATGTACAGATTGAACGACATTGGAGAAAGGCTACAATCCTTACTCTCTTCCCAATCTCTGCGTCCCTTTCATGCCCTTCGACTCTGGTCTTTGCATAAGTTGAATATAACTCTTCGCTCCCTATATCTTATCCCTGTTACCTTCAGAATTTGAAAGAGTTTATTCCAGTCGACATTGGCAAAAGCTTTATTCAAATCTACAAATGCCTATCTCCTAAGTCGTAGAGTGGGTATTGCCTCTCTTGTTCCTACATTTTTCCTAAATCCAAACTGATCTTCCCCATTCGTCGAATGTAAGAGTTCCAGGGAACAATTGTTTTAATGTATGTAGGTGTAGTAATTTGTGAGATACCAATTAAAAAAAAAAAAAAAAAAAAAAAAAACCTACCAAGTTTTGTGTTTATTTTAACTACCCCACAACATAGTGCATGCAGTGTATCGAATGTCCTCGAGACCCTGAAGACTCCTACACATGCACGCATACATGAGCCACTATGCCCTTCAGATATGACAGCATTGCCGAACTTTTTAGACACATCACGTACAGTTTATGTGAGAAGATACTTTGATAATTGTGCAGTTTTTCGACTTCTACGCTGTCAAAAAAAAGTGTCATCCTATTATGTCTAAATGTAATACCTTCACCATACAAGTTCCTCAATAATTAATAATAAGATTCTCAAGATCAAGAACCAACAACCGACGTGCCATAATATGAGAAGACAACAGGTTATAGGACCTTTTCTTTTTTTTCTTTTTGTAGAGACTATTACTTTTCCCTCGAGGTGATGAAAGCAGTTAGGTACCTCACAGGTTCTGCCCATTCCTTACAATCAAATTCGGTTACGCGTCATCTGTGGTAACAGCTATCCCTTCTCTCTCTCTCTCTCTCTCTCTCTCTCTCTCTCTCTCTCTCTCTCTCTCTCTCTCTCTCTCTCTCTCTTTTCTAAAAACATATTTATGGGAGAATATTTTAAGAAATAAGGATGTCTTGCATAATGTACAAACTTATAAGTGTAATATCCAAACAAAGAAAGATAGTAATCAAAATACAAACGACATATAAAATTCGTACGATCTCATATTTGTTGAGTTATATGTTGTACAATTGTAAAAATGTAATATTTAAAATGTATCTCTGTAAAATCTGTTACGAATACAATTAATAGTAAATAAGTAGTGTATTAAAACTTGGTGCGTGATGTGGCGGTTTCCCATGAACGTCATTGTTTATGTGCTGATATCTTATGAACTACGTATCGTACTTTCTTACAATTTCGAAGGTACATTCAACTATATGTGTATATACTGTCTGTAAAATTTCCTGCGGCTACAATTTGTAGTGTAGAAATTATAAATTGTAACGTCATACCGAATGCCTTAGGTTTATTCCTTGAACAGCGGAAAATTGGAAAGCTAGAAACTTTTTTTCATTCATCATTTTTACTGTGGTTGTCAGCGCGAAAAAATATAATAACGGTTTGAAATTATCTTTAAAGTTTGTTGAAAGTCTCTAGGTACTCTTATTTTCATAGAATGTTTGAATGAAGTCTCGTCGCGTTATATGGCAGTTTTTTGCTATTCCTAATGCTTAAGACCTCATATCCTCTGAACCATGTGTCGTATGCAATTTTAACCCTGCACGAACCGTTACCTTACGGTAAGGAATATGTGTATCAAATTTGGTTGAAATCGGTCCCGTGGTTAAGAGGAAATGTGCAATATTGTTACGTGACGTAGCAGTTTTTATCGCTTCTCATTGTTTATGACGTCATATCTCGTGAATTGTGTTTCGTACTATGATAAAATTTCGAACGTACGTTCAGTGGTATGTCTGTTTACTGTCTGTAACATTTCTTTCGAATACAATTAATAGTGTACAAGTAATAAATTGTAACGTAATGTCGAATGCCGTGATTTTACTGCATGAACGCCGACTTTTTCCTTTCATCATTTTTCTGGGGTGTCAGCGAGAGAAATTTTCGTAAAGGTTTGAAGTTATTTTAAAGTTTGTTGCAAGTCGGTAAGTGCTCTCCTTCTCAAATAGTGGATTGATAAAGTCACACTATCACATACCGGAAGACGCGGAAGTTTTCATTGTTTATGACATCATATCTCCTGAACTATCGGTCCTCTCGCAAAATCCTTTCTTAGCTGACGTCTTCTACCTATAAACTACAATCCTGCCAAATTTGAGCTTCTTAGGTGAAGTAGGTTTTGAGATTTCGTGTTTAGTCAGTGAGTGAGTGAGTGAATGAGTGTCCTTTCGCTTTTATAAAGATAGAGATTTACAGGTCATCATTAGAACTGAATATCCAGATTTTTCAACCCGTCAACTGTTTCTGTAGAGGCACTATGTAAGTCTTGAACAGATCCATTGAATCTTCTTTTTGTGCAGTCCGTAACAAAGTGCTGGATGGTCTGAGGCACAGTATCACAGTCACAGAATGGGTCTTGCGATTTTCCTCACTTGTGAAGCCAGAATTTACACCTTTTCTGGTATGTCCTGATTGTGTTTAGAGACGCCCATTCCCTTCTCGGTAAGTTGAAACAAGGAGGAGCTCAACAAGGATGATGGATTGAACTCAGATTGTCAAAGGTTTGAAGAGGTCCATTCTTCCTGTCAGATCTTATCAGCATCAACATGTGTTTCCAGGAGCTTCTCACCTAGCTTCTAGGTTTCTGGACTTCAATCTCTTCTGTTACTGTGGGTTGCAGTCCTGATGTAAAAGTAGTTCAAGATTACTGTAGCATTTTTACCAAATGTTCAAATGTTTGTAATCCTATGGGAGCAAACTACGTTGGTCATCAGTCCCTAGTCTTACAAACTACTCAAACTGAGTTAAACTAATCTAAGAACAACACACACATCCATGCCCGAGGGAGGGTTCGAACCTCCTAGGCGCGAGGCCGCGCGATCCGTAACGTGGCGCATCTTTACCATTTCTTACAACAGCTAGTTCTCTTTGTATGTGAGCGGGATGGATGATGGATAAAACAGGTAACCATTTTAGGGGTGTCGATTTCATGCTGCCTAATCAGGGTCTGTGCCAAGGAGGGGGGAGGGGAGGCTATGGGGACTATCATGTTAAACTGGATTAAATGGCTTCAGAATTCAGCGAATATATTACCTCACCAGATTCAATATTTTTTTCAATAATTATGGAGGAATATAAGTTGATTAGATGTATATTAATGTATCACTCATCAGAATAAAGAAAGTTAAGCATGAATTAACACCACTTAAATTGCTGACCCTAGAAAAAACTTCGCAATTACCTGACAAATGGGTCGAAACTTATAATTGTTGTGGCATACATATTATGTAGACGATACGTTCGATCCAATGTTGCCAAGGAAGCTTTCTACCATCCAAAATATAAATTACACCCGAGATATACTTAGTACTCGTTTGGAGTAAGGAATATGAAATAAATTAAGTCAGTTTTAATAGGGACTAGAAGGCAGATGTGATTTAAAATATTCAGTTTTCTGGTGGGATGGGCGGCGTTCCTCGTAAGGAAACTGACGATACGATGGTTGCTTTACAGAATCAGAACCGCCACAAGATGATGCATCTACAGATTTGACAACACAAAACGAGTGTTAAGGGACGTAACTTCTTAAGGTGTTCTTTTAAATAATTCCAGTATGATCTTAACAACGTGTTTCATATATATTTCAGAAATGTGTTAAAATTTATGCTTCATTTATAGGGCTTAACATAAATTCACAGCGCAGCCCCTGATATTAAACTTTTAAAACTAACCAAAAATCGATAACCGACAAAGCGGAAGGAGAAGTGAATAAACTGACTCAAATAAACTGCGTGTAAACATTAAATAATGCTCGTAAGCGAGTGAAGAAACCAACTGGAAAAGAAAATAACAACAATCGACTAACAACTCAATTGTTGATAACAGTCGGTTGTCCCGCATCTGTTCCAAACTCATCACGTGGTGTTATTAGCAAACAATTGTCTTCCGCTTACGATTAGTGTCCTCATTGGAGTCTGTAATTGTTCAGCGTGACCGAATCATGTGAAGTGTCATTTCCTTCTGAAATAACACTGTACCACTCGTTGGAAACTTTGGGTGACTAAAAGACGTTGCTGCAATGAACTGCAAGCTAACGGATAATTTTGGAAAATCTGAGCTTAGGCCCAAGAACCCTCGTAAGGAATCTGATGATGGTTGCTTTACAGAATCAGAACCGCCACAAGTTTATGCATCTACAGTTTTGACAACACAAAACGAGTGGTAAGGGACTTAACTTCTTAAGGCTTTATTTTAAATAATATTACCTTCATTTTATTGGGGTATTTTATTAGCAGTTATTATTTTAATTGGATAATATTAACAATATTATGTTTCATCGATAACTAGGCTAATGGTAAGGAAAGACGATCTGAAAACATTTAAGGACATGTCATTTTTTTAAAGACGCCCGTAATCTATAAGGAAGTAAAAGTTTGTTTTACACAAACCAACGTTGTTTGGTTAATTTTTTATTGAGAAATATAACTTTACTAAAAGTAGCAATACGTATTTTTGGTCAACTATGGAAGAAAAAGTGGCCGGATGCAAGTAGCAGACCTTGAAACAGCGACTGAACTGAAGAGTGATAAGCAGATTTTCCCAAATATATATGTTTTACTTCAAATATTTGCGACCATACATTTCACCACAAATACGCCTGAACGAAGCTTTTCCATTTTGAGACGAATGAAGACTTATTTGCGTAGCAAAATGTGACAGGTGAGACTAAGTGGATTGGTTCTTGCAAATATGCATAAAGAAAGAGGTATTGTCATTGAAAATATCATTGACATATTCAGTAAAAGGAAACAGAGACAAATGAGCATGACAAATGGGGCAGAAGACGGAAATATGCAGTGATTTTTCTACAGTTTTTTTTCTTTTTTTACAGTCATGTCAAATTCAGGTTTTTAAAATCGTATATTTTCTGTACAAAGTAAATTAACGAAAATTTGTTTGTTGTAAGTTGAAGTCTTTTATGGTGTATGTAGTTTAGAAAATCTCCCATGTTAACATAAGGTTTTTATTACCTCTTTTATATTTTACACTGGACCACAAAGAAGTTGCCAGAACTTAAGCAACACCAAATTTTATTAGTTTTTTGCGGAAGGACCGCAACTCCACTTTCCATGCCACCAACTCTCGCACCCTCCCCACTCCAATTAGGTCCCCGTTCACCGATTTCTAAAACCGCCCCTGTGCCTGATATTGTCCTCAATGTATCAAATGTTCAAATGTTTGTATAGGTTACGGGACTTAACTACGGGCTCATCAGTCCTTAAACTTACAAACTACTTACGAACTAGGACGGTACAAATATCCATGCCGGAGGGGCGATTCGAACCCCCGACCGTAGTGGCCGTGCAGACCGTGACTGAAGCGCCTCAGTCCCCTCGGCCACCGCGGCCGGCCCTCATGGTTTCATTCAGTTGCGTGTCAACTTTTGAAGTATCACTCACCTGGATAGATAAGACTAGGCAAGAGGTGATTTACGTAATACTTTCGCGTTTGCTCCCTAGCCTGTTCCACTGAGCATGTGTGATATGTCGTTTCTTGCTTCAGTCTTGACTGCTGTATTTGAGAGGTGTTGCCTGTATGAAGGAGTCCGGTCCGTTGTAGAGCCCAAATACCTTCGATATGGGCTATACTGGACTTGTACATAGTTGGCACTGTGGTTGCTTAGATGGAAGCAGCTTGCTTCAGTTTTGTTCAAGTTAGGATAAAGTCGTATGTACTGAAATATTTGTCCAGGTAATGGAGATCCTTTGTGAGTGTAGTTTCTGCTGTTTTGAAGTCACTAGAATGGACATTCAGAGATATGTCATCTGCATATATAAATTTCCTGGAAGTAGTTTCTGGAAGATGTGCAATATTGATGGTGAACAGTAGAGGAGCAAGAACTGATCCTTGAAGTCAACCATCGTTTAGTACATACGGCTTACTCTTACTGCCTTTGAAATGTATTTAGAACACTCTATTGCATAGCATGTTGTTCAGCAATGTTGCAAGGATCTTAAAGGGAATGATCTTCACGAATTTCAAAATCATCCCTTGTCATCATATTGTGTCATAAGCTGATTTTAAGTCCACAAAAGCAGCGATGGACTTCTTCTTGTCTTCAATTCGCCGCGTCGGAACCGCCGAGCGCATTGAGGCACTATGCTCACGATGCATGAGGCCGTTCCCCGTCGGTGGTTCGAATCCCTCCCTCGGGCATGGATGTTTGTACCGACTTTAATATCAGCTAGTTCATAAGTAGTTTGTAAGTTTAGGATCTGATGACACAGTAGTTAAGTCCTATGAGCTCTACAAACACTTTGTCTCGAAATCAGTTCTCAAAGCGGCTGGTGAGTGCCAAAACCTCTCATAGCAGCTTCGTTTAGGTCGGAATACTGCTTGTTCAGCTGACATGTGTTGGAAGGCTGTGGTTGAGATTCCGTTGTAAATCATTATTGCAATTAAGTTGTAGCAAATGCTTAAGAGTGATATTGGTTGATAATCTTCAGAACTATTTCCGCTTCTTCCAGGCTTGAGGATGGCAACGATTTTGGTTCTCGTAAGCACGGATGGAAACCTACGACTTCTTAAGATGCCATTAGAGAACATAACTAACCAGTGTAGGGATGTAGGTCCATAATGTTTCAGGATTTCTGATAGCCGGCCGCGGTGGCCGAGGGGACTAAGGCGCTCCAGTCACGGTCTGCACGGCCACTACGGCCGGGGGTTCGAATCCCCCCTCGGGCATGGATATTTGTGCCGTCCTAGTTCGTAAGTAGTTCATAAGTAGTTTGTAAGTTTAGGGACTGATGACCCCTTAGTTAAGTCCCATAGACTATACAAACATTTGAACATTTGATTTCTGATATCGTGAATTCTCCTGACAACTGGAGAATTGATTCAGTCGAGGATAGCTTAATTTTTAGCTCTTTCTTCAGTTTATTTGATTCATCTTTATTGACATTATCTGGTGTAGTTACTATTAACACTATTTCGTAAGACTGCATTTTCAATTAAAATATTATTTAGATGATAGTAGGAGTTGTTATCAAATAACCGAACATTATTGCCAGAGTCGGGACTCGAACCTAGGTCTCCTGCTTATTAGGCAGTCGTGATAACCATCGTACCATCCAGACACGCGACATTCAAATACCTGCAAGGACTGCTAAAATATGCTCCCCGTCCGACCCCCAATTCTCACATTTTCTCCTACTTTGATCATTGTACTTGACAGTACGGCCCCTGGACTAACACTTAGTTTTATAAGCATACGCGCTGAACCAGATCGCGGCAGTCTAATGGCGACAGCCGCGGTGGAGTGGCCGACCGCTCTAACACGCCTTGCTGCGGAGTGCGCGGTTGTTCACCGTCGGAGGTTCGAGTCCTCCCTCGGGCTTGGGTGTATGTGTTTGTCCTTAGGTTAGTTTAAGTAGTTTGTAAACCTGAGGACTGAAAACCAGAATAGTGTAAAAAATTCCTTGCGTCACCCTTATTTTTTTAACTATTTAACAATAGACTTTTTGTAACAATAAAAACTCATAACTGGAGAGCCAGTGATCAGAATTTCATGTATTAAGTGGCAATAGATAAATCTCGAAGAGTTCTATAGAACTATAATCTCTAAATTGTTGTAACATTCACCAATTACGAATTATGCAATAACAAACGGTTCTTGTAAGAAACCTTACTTTTTTGAGACATAAGATCTATTTAAATAAACAATATAACGGCAGTACACACATTTAATGAATAGTAGGGACCTACATAGAGCAGATAAATTAATTGTTATATATTTTTAATAAACCCTGTGATGACAGTTGTGGACTACATATCTCTCTGTGTGTGTGTGTGTGTGTGTATTTATTAACAAAATTATTTAACGTATAAGAAAGCTAGCACTGGAATGCTGATTAAATATCTGATCAAACTGATTTAAAACATGTATTAAATAACTCCTATTTGAAGTTTTTGTAAAATTGTCCAATTCAGAGAATTGTATAAATAGACGTTCACCATCTTGATTTAGGTCAGTCTGTATCTGAGCCTCATAGAGGCGGAACCTGTGCCGGTCTGCGGTGAGATTAACTGTTTGATAAGTTCCACTAAGATTCGCGTTATGCGGTTTAGATACTGCACTTGGAAATTTTGCTGTTAAACTGGTACGACTTAGTAAATCATGTGGTCGAAGTGCGCGAACCATGCATAGTACGTCAGAAGATTGGTGAATAATGGCCTGAAATACTACGTATTTGTGTTTATCGTAGATTTATAACTGTGACTCGCGAAACCTTAATTTATTTTCGAACATGCGATTTTGCTTGTCCGTTTTCCCAAATTGTGTTACGTGACACATTCTAAGCTGGGTAGCGAAAGAGACATTTGAACAGAAAGTGCTCGTGCTCGCTTTTTATAACGTTTTCACTGAACTGGGTCAATACTCATCCAGACTTGGTCTGTGTAGAGAAAATGTCAGTAAAATATTTAAAAAAGGACTGAACATTTCCTGAGTTTGTTGGTTATTCGTAGAGGTAATCCTTCCTGTTATGACTGACCTATTGATCTTTTTCTATAATCTAGGCTTTTATGTATAATTTTGGGAGTGGAAGCGAGGCGAATACTGTTGGAACGAGGCCTAACACTTGTCTAGGATCTCAACTGTATCACTTTTTCCATGTTAGTGTAGTGTAGCCTAGACAAACAATTCTGTTCATTGCACACAATGTGATGGTGACTCGAGCTGCTGTTTATTTGTATATGCGCAGTCTAAACTTAAATTTTAGATCAGGAACATAAACTTTCCTGCAGCAGTAAAAACTAAAGGTTCAGGCAAGCACAACCCATACAGCTAATCCTGAATTGCCCACCAAAATGATTGGTAGATATGTATTTCAAAGGGGTCAAACAGCGAAGGTCACCGGTCGCTATTTCCGACAGGAGACCAGTCTACACGCGCTCAAATAACCATCAAACCTCAATAAGCTGGACTGCAATTAAGAATTGAGACGTCTGTTCTTAATTGTAATTTGATGCTTCTTTTATTGCGGATGCACACGTGGGCCGGACTCGTGGGCGGGAAAACACGATTACCTGCGAAACATTGAGTACATTGGTCAAAGTAGGACGTACGAGAATTTGCGTCGGATGGGGAGTTGGATAAAAAGTTTCCCCTGTCGACTTTTGTCATAGTTGCGTATGAAAGGAAAAAATAGGATGAGACATTAAAGATAAGACATATCTTTATTTTTCTACATAATCTCTCATTGAGACATTTGTGATACCACTTCACGAGCTTCAAAAAGCCCTCCAAGAAAAAATCAGGGTGTTGTATACGGAAGAAGCGTTGAACGGGTTGTTTAATGTCAGCATTGCTTCCAAAGCGCCTTCCGCCACGAGTCTTCTACAGAACTGGAAACAGATGGAAGTTACTTGGTGCGAAATCGGAAATGTATGGCGTATGGTGTAGGCGCTCCCATCCAAGAGTTGCAATATGGTTTTGCGTTGCCGTCGACTAGTGTGGTCCAGCATTGTCATCCAACAACAGAACGCCAGATCTGAGAAGGCCAGGCCGTTTTTCCGAATCACCTTTTTCAATTTCGACATAGTGGCACAATGCCGTGCTGCACTGATGATTGCATACTCCAAAAAGTCCAGCAACAAAACTCCTTGAGCGACCCAGAAAACGGTGGGTAGCACTTTACTTGCAGACGGAATACTTTTGAACTTCTGTGGAACAGGTGATGGCGGTTATTTCCACTCCATGGATGCGGCCTCTGATTCGGACTTGTAATGGTGGACCTACGTTTCATCCCCCGTCACAATCCGAAACAGAAAGTCATTGCCACAATCATGGTCGACATCTACCCAATGGCGTATCGGTGTCTTGCACGTGCGCGTTCACCTGGTCTGTCGTCTTTCGCCCATAACTGTTAAACGCTTCTTACGTATGCAATATCCTGATTTCTTCATGGACGTTTTGAAGCTTATAAAGCGGTTTGACAAATGTCTCAATGTTCTTGGAAATTATGTAGAAAAATAAAGATATGTTATGTCTTTAATGTTTCATTCCCTTATTTTCCTTTCATACGCAACTCAACTCTGCCCAGTCGACAGGGAAACTATTTTCCAACTCCCTCTCGTATGTTATGGAAGTTTCATTACTGAATATGTGTTAGATATTGTTCAGTGCTATATTTCCCCCAGGGGGCTCTTGGTTCTTTCGTGAGTACGTGCGTGGCGAGCACGGGGCCTCGAACCAATGCAGTCTTTCTTCCTTCTTTCCCCCCTGGACTGCATTTCCCATCCCTTTCCCACCTTTCCTATCCTCTCTCCTTTCCCTCCCCACCGAGGGACCGATAACCTCAGCAGTATGGTCCCCCTATCCCAAACAATCAACCAACCTGTGCTGTATTGAATAGAACCTTGTTACACAGTTTGCGAATTTCATGGTGGCAGAGTTGGAGAAGTTAACGCGAATGCATTATGTTTTCGTGCAACTCAAGAAAACCTGTATATAAACACGGAAATTGATGTGTGAAGCCTAAGGTGATTAGTGCTTAAGTCATATTTGACGTTACGAATAGTTCAAGCGGTTCAAAAATGGCTGGCAGACAGAAGTTAAAGATGGATCTCGATCAAGACGCCCTTCGGCGTCAACGAAGCTGTGAGGGTAAATTGAAGACTGCCTGCCAGAGATATTGCAAAAGAATGTAGGATTTTATTTGGCACATGTCATGGAATCTTGACAGATCCTGGACTGTATCGTGTTGCCGCCAAGTTCGTCCCACGGCAAATGAGTCAATACCAGAAAGACCATCGCCTCGCAATCTGTGAAGAACTTTTGCATCCCGAAAATAGAAACAAGATTTTCCTTAAGAGAATCAGACTTGAGTCTGTAACGAAACATGTTGGAATTTATTCGGATCTGCTTGCATTACTGAACCTCCCGATACCAGTATAGCATAATAATAGGTAAGAACGTAATTAGTGTAGTATCATTTTTTTCCCCAGGAACTCTTGTTATTCTCTTTTTAGTACGTAACTAGCAGAAGTTATTTTCTGTTATTTGACTTCGCAGAAGTTTGTTTAATTAGCAAATATTAATTTGTTCATGCAAGAGGCATATTGTTATCGGTCATATATTAGGCTAATTGGTATTACTGTCAAGCCCAAGTAAAATATTTTCTCGTAATATTAAAGTAGGTATTACTATGTTTCACAATTAATGTTAGGAAAGTTTTGCCCTCATCAGTTTCTCTATAATCACCGTTTACTACGAAGTAATTGTCTAAAAACCTATTTAAGTATATTTGAAAGTGACACAATATTAATTTAACAGAGATTTGTATTTCAGTTTACTCAGTATTATTTACGCTATCTTCTCTATAGCCAGTTGAATGTAATTGTTAACTTTTCCATTATAATTACTTTAATGTACATAATTAACAATACGTAATTTCCAGTAACATTGAATGATGTAAATAGGATACTTTCGAACTGTGTAAATGAGTCTGGTTACATATTTTATCGGAAGCACAATCCACGCCAGTAGGAAGTATTGTTTTCGAGTCGTATAACATGCTGTACCTGAGGCACAATCCACGTCACGCTGAACTCTAATTTGAACCATTATAGTAAAAGTTCTTCAGTGTTAGCCGGGTGGAAAGTGTTTCTACCAGTGTTATGAATGGACTATTAATATTTGTGCCACTCTATGTACACCTCGGAGTTTAGTATTCCACACACGAACTGTGTAAATTTGCATTATTGATGTGTGGAATGTGTGTACTGGGTTGTGGTAACTGTTATTAATGAGACTTGTATACTGGCCATAAATGGAGACAACTGGGCACTAGTAATTCATTAAAGTGTCAATGAACTGTAATTCTACGTGTCGCTTACATTATCTGTAGTGGATTAAATTTGACCCGTCGAATTTCAGCCAGTTGTGACCGAGAGTGCCGATCTACGAGTACTTCAAAAGGCAACGATCTACGACCCGTTACGTTACAAGTATTTGATTATAATGCTGATGCCGCAGCGGAGTGGCCGAGCGTATTGAGGAATAAGTAGTTTGTAACTTGAGTTAAGTCCAGTAAGTTTAACAAACATTTGAACATTAATGCTGTCGTGAAAGTTCAGTGTCCACAAACGGTCGGTTTCCGAGAGCGGAAAATAACGTATCAGGTCCAGTCAGATGTCAAATACATTCTGATGGTTTCCTTTGACTGTGGAGGGTTAGTTCATCATCAATTAATGCCACAGAGACAAACAGCGTATCCATTGTGCTAACGGGACGTGTTTAGAGGCCTGAGGGAAAGGAAACGTTCTGAAGTGTAGCAAGGTAACTCAGCACGATAATGCACTCTCACATTCGTGCCTATTGATGAGTGACTATTGCACGAAAAACAGTATCACTGACCTACCTCATTGAGCCCCCCCCCCTTATTATTTCCAAAGTTAAAATGTCGTCGAAGGAACGAAGATTTGTAACGATACACGAGATAAAAGAAACTTCGTAGTCGGCACTTCACGTTTTCAAGAAAAATGTGTACCAAGACTGATTCCGGAAATGGAAAAGGCATTCGGATCGATGTATTTACTGTGAAATAGATTATTTCCAAGAAAATCATACAAAAAAGTAAAAAGTAAGCGCAGAAAATTTTTGGAGAAAGGTAAGAAATTTTTTGAACAGATCCAATACTTGTGAAATAAAAAACATTGATCAGTGCCATACCTTGGGTTGCAAGGTACGTAAGTCGACGTTGCGCCATTTACCAGAATTTTTACCCTCTGTGGGTATCGTTAGAGAAAAGCAGGCTGGAGTCGTGTGTCCTCGCTAGCAGTGACCAGTGATTCGCTGGCTCTGCCCAGCCTTCTTCTAAATCATAAAAACGGCCCACAGCCAGGAATCGCCCTCACCAAAGAAAGGCGTGCAGCCTAAAGCGGACAGCCTCTGTCGAACACTCGTTATCGAACGCGTCCATAGATCATATCGATACCGCATTATATTGCCCTCGGAGATGACAAATAGGACTCGTCGTAAGCAACTCCATTAGGCGTCCTCTGCTTTTACTAACTCCTCCTTTAGCTGGAACGAGATTCCTCGCCACGCCTCTGTCCTGCTTGTTACTTCGCCTCCTTCCACATCCTGCCCCTCTCCTGATCTTCCGGAATCTCTTGATATATGGTGAGCTCCACCTGAACCACGCCTGTGATCTAATTTTTCTTACAGTCTCTTATTAAAATGCTCTTCTGGTCATACGAGGCGTGATGAAAGAGTAACGATAATTTTGTTGTTCCACCCGCTGTACATAGCCGAAAAAATATCTTGTTGGTAAGCAAGTTCTTGACGTATGTTTTAGCTAATTTGAATATTTAGTTTATTTTTGACAGTCAATAAGGCTATACGTCATTTCGAGTGCGCTGCGTCTTTTTACTTTCGGAAAGCTAACTATGATCGTCTGCTTACCTCGCACCGTACTATGCAATTAACTGACTTACACGATTACTTGCTTCAGTGGCATTACTTTATAAGTTTTTAATCGTGGCCAATGCGGCTTTCCTAAGTAAAATGAAATAAAAAATAGTTGACTACTCAAAAGTCAATCAAGTTATTACTATAATATAATGTAGTTACAATTATAGTTATTTTAGGAGTAGGTGTCAGCCAAGGAAACGTCCGGTCCGACTTAGGTCTCATTGCTCTCGTATTTTGTTTGCTAGGTACATTGTAGTGTTTCCTTGGTTGACACCGACTCCGAAAATAACAGTATTTGTAACTACATTATATTATCGTAATACCTTCATTGACTTTTAAGTAGTCTAATATTTTTCCTTTCATGATACTTAGGAAATTTTTTTTTAAAATATTTTGATCACTGTTTCTTATTCATAGGTATGTGTTGAGTTAGATTTAAAGTGGGTAGGTACCTACGTATCTTCTTGCGTGGTAACATATAGATCTTACCTACGTATTGACGAGCAGAAAAAGGCCGGCCGCGGTGGCCGAGGAGACTGAGGCGCTCCAGTCACGGTCTGCACGGCCATTACGGTCGGGGGTTCGAATCCTCCCTCGGGCATGGATATTTGTGCCGTCCTTAGTCTTAGCTAGTACATAATTAGTTTGTAAGCTTAGGGACTGATGACCCCGTAGTTAAGTCCCATAAGTTCTACAAACATTTTAACATTTTTGAGTAGAAAAAGTTAGTTGATTATTAAGTTGTAGAAGAATATGGAATTATATTTTTTACCTTTTAGTGCATATTAATTTCATATTCACGGAATGTATGATATTAACTGCCAATGGGGGAAGTTGAAAATGTATATCCAGGCGGCATTCGAACCCGTATCTCCTGCTTTCTGGGCAGTTGTAGTGACCCCTACACCACTGGGGCACAGCGATCATCACACCTGCACGGAATTACTCAAGTACGCCTCCCGTCAGATACAAATTGGCAACTTTACCCTGCCCACTAGAACTCAAACTAGTTGTCACTTAGTACCGATTTCCGTAAAAGTAAGGGCCTAGGAGTTCCTCCGCACTCAAGAAAGGATCATTACCCGTCATCGGCAATTGTGTAAGTTATATATATGTCGTGTCTGTTCTTTCGAACATGTCCGAAATAACAGGCTCCAGTTTTGATCCTGTAGTTTTTATCTATTCATATTCACGGAATGTATGACATTAACTGCGAATGGGGAAAGTTGAAATGTGTTACCAGCCGGGATTCGAACCCGGGTCTCCTGCTTTCTAGGCAGTTGCGCTGACCTCTAAACCACTGGGGACACAGCGATCATCACACCTGCACGGAATTACTCAATCACGCCTCCCGGCAGATACAAATTTGCAAATTTAACCTGCCCACTAGAACTCAAGCACTTAGTCACTTAGTACTAATTCCCGTAAGAGTAAGGGCCTACGAGTGCCTCCGCACTGCGAAAGGATCATTGCCCGTCATAGGCAATTGTATAAGTTATGTATAGGTGGTATCTGTTCTTTATAAAATTAGGAGAACAGATTCGTTATCTGCTTTTTGAAATGATGGTAAAATACCCAACTAAGTAATCATTGACGATGCTCAGATACTAAGTCCGTTTCACAATCATAAAACACGAAATAATCGTCAACTCAAAATAGCTAAAATCTTAGTCCAACGGATAACATATCAACCCTTGTAAACTCTCATATAAATTCACATACAATATTCAGTTACAATTCCGTAACAAAATCGGAAATTTTTGAAGTTCTTTAAATAGCGCTTATTAGCACTTGCAAAGTTAAAAGTCCTGACGCTGTGGCCATTGGCTGCGCTCATTCTACCTCTGTCCCAAAAGAAGCACTTCAGCTGTCGTGGAAGGTCCTTTTTCTTCTAAGCCGAGACATAAAAGTATTATTAACAGCCCCAACGAGCTCTTCACATAAACCGTCCAAGTATTTTACTAGATGACAGCAGTTTTCTAGCCTAGCCACTCTCTCATTGGCAGATAGCAATCCCCTCCAAATGTAGCAGAGTTCATAACATATAAGATTCGATTTGACTTCACTTTTACCTCTTTCACAGTAACTTAACATTTTGATAATATTACACAGTAAAGGTATAAACATTTAATCATCTTTCTACTATTTATCAGCAGTTCAAATATATAGGAAATATATAATTCAGGTTTAATGAACTTGACCACTCAATATTAAAATCTGTGTGTGTGTTGTGGATGTTGAACCTATCGTTAAATCAGACAGCAAATTGTTCATTAACACAGCAATTTGGTTTAATTATGGCCCTGATATTGATGTATATACTATTAAATAAGAAACAGTGCATTAAACTGATTATGTCCGCAACGGATATTTTAAACACGAAGCAACTGTGACAAGTCACCATTTGAAACAGACACTGACTATACTCAAAATTTTTGACTGCGAGAAAGATATTAAAAAACCACAAATCACTTTCTTAATGCTTGACTGTGAGAATTTTATGCAGATCAGTTTCTAATTATTGAAATTTAGTATCATAGTCATTTAACTATCATTTACTATGGCACCAACAACGAAATCTGTTCAACAATATTATTAAAATCAATACTGCACTTTAAATCCACTAATAACTAATTATCAAATGAAGGAAGTAGGTTAATTTTCTAACTACGTAAATGTAACAGGAAAGAAATGTCAAGTTACTTATTATTAATAATCAGCATTACATCACCTACATAATACAACTTCTGACTTGCTGGCAAAGCAGCCTCTGCTCTACATCGGAGCCATACACACAACTCAACCGCTCTCTAAGCGAGCTGAACCACAAGTGTTACTCTCTCTCAGCGCGAGCTACAATGCTATGCAATACATGATCTTTGCCAAAGATGAAACTTCACAGAGTTAGGTACACATATCTATACATACAGTAGAAGCGATATTATACATTTTCTTGCAAGCAAGTTACTCGATAGAAAACAGGAGGCACAATATTAGACATTTTCTTACAAAAATAATTTTTTATGGACATGTTTCAATATACACAATATTTACGTAAAGTTACTGGAAAATTAGTCAAACATTCGTTAAATAGTTACATAGATATGAGGGAAATATCAATTGCTTGCAATTTCCGTCTTACTGAGCAGAATAAGATGATTATATTTCCAAAATCAGTTGATATAGGAAGTACAATAAATCTATAATTAAAAAGATTTAAGTGTGTTTCTTTCATGATGATATCATCTAACACATTGTTTAAAATAGATGATGCATTCAAAAGATAGTAATTTTAAGTTTATGTTGCAATATTGAGATACTGTGAACATTAACTATTGTAATTTTGATGATATTAAAATTATTGTTGGTTTATGAAGCATGCTTCATTTTTCTAATACTGAACGGAACATAACACTGTTGAATTTCAAAGTTAAGATTCCATGTTTTTAAATATCTGCTAGAGCTGCCATTAAGTGATTTCCCTGCCTCCTCAGGTACCCATTTCTGCATTTCGCCATTGTCCACCACGAACTTTAGCGGCTTGCATGGGCCAAACTAAGGTACATGGTCGCTAGCTTCCCCCTCCAAAACGTAAGCTGAGTGCCTCGTCATCAGGCAAGAGCGTCCCCCTGACTTCCATACAATTCCAGAATTAGAATGATTATGTGACATACAAAGTTTGTGTCCATAATGATGCATCATAAGTAGTCGTCAAAATAAATTTTCTTGTTATTTAAAAGTTCTATCATCATATATAGTACGTTAAGGCTTACAGCTTGACATGAAATTAAAATGCACTTGTCATCTTCATTATGTAGAATAGACTTGCCCCATCTGTAGTTTTAAAATCTACTGTGTTCAGGACAACATGGTCCTCCTGAAAACCTGCAGATAATTTTCGGAAGAATTTTTTCCCTAGCTTTGCAAATAAATTTGAGAAAGTTTTACTATACCTTCATTAGTATTCTTCTTCAGATCAGAAAATATTTTCTGCCTCTGAAATTTATCACCTGCTACTTCCGCATGGTTTTTGTCGGCTTGACTCTCTAGTAATGTGTTTCTCAGCCTTTTTAACCTTCGAAGTTAAAAGTACAATTAAAAAGAATTGAACATAGGCCATCATCTTGTTGTACATCTGTTTTTATTTTGATAGGCTATAAAAATTCTCCAATGTATTTTACTGTACACACTGCATTTGTAAGTGTTTCATGTATTAAGTTTTCTAGTTTGGCTTTATGCCAAATTCTCGAATTATTTTATCTATAGAGTCCCTGTCAATATAATCAAAAGCCTTTTTTTGAAATCTACAAACGTAACTACAACAGTCTTCGAATTAAATAATCTGCTGAGACTAACTGATTTAAGATCAAACATTTGTTCTGAGCATGGCCTTTCTTTCATAAAATCGCCTTGATATTCAGCTAAATGAGTATCTAGTGTTGTTTCTAGGAAAATATTTCATATCCTACTGGCAGTAAACAGATCACTGTTTAGTTGTTTACACCATGTTTATTACCTTTTTGTGGTGTCGATGTATTCCATTCCTCTGAGAATTTTTGCCATCCTCCAGATTTCTTCAAAAAGTAATTGTAGCTCATTTGGTGTATTTAGAAAAGACCACTTCAAAAATTCAGCTATAATAGAGCATTCTCCACTAGTTTTGTTGTTTCTGAGGGTTTATTTATTTCTTCAATTGCTTCTTTAGTTGGTGGTAAATCTACTTCCAAATTATAACTCATATCAGAAAATTAGAATTTATGACCTGGTACAGGAGAGTGCAGAAGCTGATTACAATATCTTGCCAGGATTTCATAATTTTCAATATTTCTCAACCCAATTTTATCTTTTTCATTTTTCAAACAGACATTTGCAATTTTTCTAGTATTTTAATTTTTCTTAAATGTTTGAAAGAAGTTGCGAGTGTTGTTGTTTAGAAACTTTTTGTCTGTTTCCAAAAGTTTCAAAAACTCTTTCAGTATTTCTGATGAAGCTGGCTGATTCCCTTCTTTGTTATCTAAACTGGTCATAATCTTTAATTTGTGCTTTCCCTTATTGCACATTTTTCGCTCTCTCTGCTACAACTTCTTTGCATATTTCCTTCCACCACATTTTCCTTTTATTTTTAACTGACCCACATGTTTTCTCTGCAGTATTAGTAATAGTTTTAGATATTTGTCACCAGTTGTCATATTTAGCCACATTAATTTGGATGTTTTTGATTCTTGTGTTATAGCATGTCTGACTGTATTACTTTCATTAATAATTGTTACTTTATTTTTTTCACAATTAGGAAGGAGTTTGGCTTTACGTTCAGAGAGACAATGGTCAGAATCAAATTTAACGTTCCTTATTAGTCTCACATTCAAAATTGTGAATTTTTCTGAAATAGCCACCTGATCGAATACTGTGCTGATCTGGAAGTTTCCTGAAGAACGTTGACATTAGTTTGAGGAGAGAGCGTCGTACCATTTATGTTGGTACCTCTGTGAGCTCCGAGTATTGGGGTTTTGCCCTATTTATAATTTTTTCTCTCCACCTATTTGCACATTAAAGTCACCTAATTATAATATTATGTTTTGAATTTTGGATATTTCGGTTTCTAAAAAATATCAGTTTTTTTTTCTTTTTTTTTTTTTTTAGATTTCTTAAAGTATGGTAATTAATAAATGTGGATATATTGTTTTTCCATTTAACTGAAGCTCCTATCCGGCAGGACGTGGGCCTTCACCCCTCCACCATCCTCTACACCTATCCTCCATCATGCGTCCCATCCTATGTAGTTTGCACCCCTCCTGCGTTTCCTCTATCTATTACAAATTCTTTCAAATTCTTGAACGCCATGCCCTCCGCCTCTCTTGCCGCCTCCGCCTCCCCTACCACACGCGGATACTACCTGACCTCACCTGTAGATAATTCATGGATCACTTCCGAATCCCGGACGTTTCCCAGAAGATAGACTATCATAAATTAGTGGTATAACTTCATCTCCATTCACTCCACATCCCTTTTCAGGGTAACTTCCGTTTCCTACCCCTCCAAGACGATGCCCTCTGTCTAGAAATCTATCCCTTCTACCAACCCTAGTTCACTCCACAATCCCTTTTCTCTGTAGATGCAGCATCTCTTCTCTCGCAGTTCACCCCACCCCTTCCCCTCCAATTCCTCTTCCCTGGAGTCCTTACTCCCTGCGGGGCCCCCAAATCCCAATTTTTAACTTCACTACAACGTATGTCTCTGCTTGGTACATCACCCAACGGATATTACATTGTTGCAACAACCGCCTGCCGAAAAATAAGTGTTGCCAGTGTGTTTTAACTAGTGTACCCGCCTCATTCATCGTGTGCAAGACCATTGTATATCCACGTAAGTTTTACATTGACAGTCACCTTTTTAAGTTCGCCCGTTCGCCCGTGATCCAGGGAGTGCTCACTTGCTCGCGGGGCACTGCTTCCCGGCGTAGAGCTGTTGTCGCAAGCAGCCGCCCGGAGTATGACGTCGCGAGAAACTGCAGACGTACTCAGATTCCCGACACGGGCACAATTGTTTCTCATTTGCTGGGCATGTGACTCAAGCTGAGACCTCTGCGATAATATTATATACCGTATTTCGTTATTATAATTAATGTAAAAGCTCTGTGATCCTGAATATCAACGATTTTATTTCATTTAATAAAGCACGTTTATGGTGGTATTATTTAAAATTTTTAATTGCCTGTTTCATAGAACCAACATAAGGATAATTTATTATGAGGTGTATAACGAATTTTAGCATTATTTTCAATGATGTCATTAATTTTAGAAGGTATTACTGGAGTATCAAAGAAGACAGATTATGACTGGTTTATCACGCTGAATCTCATTCCATCCACGTTGCACCTAAATATAACAATAGGAATATTACAGTCTCTGAATCATCATCCATATCAACAATTCGCCAGTACATCGTTTTCTTCGAGGGACATACACCTTCAAACGCCGATAATTCATTCTGCTACCGCTACTAAAGGAGCGCGTCTATTTATTTATGCCCGCCTAGTACTAGCGTGCGTGACGTCAGTTTGCCCTACCACCGCACCTACTCTTCCTTATGTTTGTAAACGATTTAGGAGACAATCTGAATAGCTCCCTTAGACTGTTCGCGGATGATGCTGTCGTTTATCGGTTAGTGAAGTCAACAGAGGATCAAAAGCAACTGAAAAGCGATTTAGACAAATTTCTACAGGGTGCGAAAATTGGCAATTGACACTAAATAAAGGAAAGTATGAAGTAATACACACAAGCACTAAAAGAAATCCGCTAAACTTCAATTACGCGATAAATCAGTCAAACCTTAAGGTTGTAGATTCTACCAAATACCTAGGAGTTACAATTACGAACAACTTGACTGGGGAGAACACACAGAAAATATTGTGGGGAAGGCGAACCAAAGGTTACGTTTCATCGGCAGAATGCTTCGAAGATGCACCAGCTCCACCAAAGAGACTGCCTACATCACACTTGTGCGTCCTCTCCTGGAGTACAGTTGCCCCTTGTGGGACCCTCACCAATTGGGACTGACGGAAGACATTGAGAAGGTTCAGAGAAGGGCAGCTCGTTTTGTTCTATCACGTTACGGGGGGGGGGGGGGGGGGGGGGAGGGGGGGGAGCGTCACGAGTTGGGGTGGAAATCATTAAAAGAAAGACGTTATTCATTGCGGCGTGATCTGTTTGAGAAGTTTCAATCACCGACTTTTAGTTCTGAATGTGAAAATATTTTGCTAGCACCCACCTACTTAGGGAAACATGACCATCCCAATAAAATAAGAGAAATCAGATCGAGAACGGTTTATGTGTTCTTTCTTTCCGCGCGTTATTAGAGAATGGAACGGATGCGAAAAGTTATGAAAGTGGTTAATGAACCCTCTGCCAGGCACTTAAATGTGATTTGCAGAGTATCTATGTAGATGTAGAGTAGTGAGCGCTCGCGTGCGCTCCTGCTCGCGGAGCAGCCTGTTGGGACAGCCCGCTCTAGGACCCTTAAAAGTACAATAGAAGAAAAAAACCGCATAGACAATCAGTTTCCCCTGACGAAGATGATGGAGGTAGTCGTCGGCCGATGAGCTTTCATCAAAAATCGGTGTGGAAAGAACCATTTTGGGTTAGCGACAGGGCCACCTTACCACTAAATCTGATTCTGATGCGTTGGAGAGACGCGTATCCCTTCTTAGAAACCGGAGTCTAAATTGGAACGGCACGAGAGGTTCGAACCGAGTTCCCGGCGCACTCGAGTCCCCTCCATCAGCCGTCGCGGTGTCAGCTGAGCGGCGCGCTGCCTTACCGGCCTGGGTTGCCCGCACTGGCGACGCGTGCTCCCGAGCCCAGCCGGCTGACTTGTCGAGCCGAGGTCGGGGCTCGGAATGCGCTCTTATCTTAATGGCGGCCCGAATCGGAAGCTTTTATTTCACGCGGCCGTCCCACGCCCGGCAGCCGACAAGCCGTGCCCTTTGTGCGAAGAACGGCCGCTCCTAATTGATCAGTCGGCCCGTCCCGAGGGCCGCCCAGAGGGGGAGGGGGGGATTTTTACGAGTTCGGCTGGAGGCAAATGAGCCCGACGTGGCGTCCAGGGCGGAGACGGCGAGAAGTCTCTTTTCCTCTCTCTCGCTGCGCGGGCTTCGGTTCCAGCGGGCGCATTACTTTATTGCCGGAGACCGCTTCACTGGTTATGCAAATGAGTCGGGCGGCGCGACGTTAGTGTCCTCTTGCGCGGGCAGAAATGTTGCCCCGCGTCTCTACCGAGCAGTGGTACACTCGTGTGCGCTGTACGCGCCCATTGGAATAATGTCGCGCCGCGCCGGTTTGTAGGACCTGACGCAGTCAATTAAGGAGACACGCGACCCGTAGTAGTTTACTGTACAGTGCTCGCGGTCGCAATACAAGGAAGCAGTCAGGTAACCAGTTTCAGTTGTTCAACAGCTTTCTTCACGTCTACAAACAGTATCGGAAAAGTTAAAAGTAACGCACATCACAAAGGTGAAATTCCAGTATATAAAATATTTTTAATGAAAAATTAAGACGAGCTAAAGTATAACGCAGTCGGTAGTATAAAGTAAAACATGAGACATAATTTAGGAAGATGCTTTAGATACGAGACGCGTCCAGAAAGTAAGTTCCCTTTGGTAATAAAATGAAATTGTACACAGATACAGAAGAAATTTTTATTGCACAAAATTCTACAACTCTTAAACTACTTTTCCACATAACTGCCGAAATTTTGTAGGTACTTGTCATAGCGTGCCACAAGTTTTTGCAAGCATCCTTCACAGAAGGTTGCCGCCTGTGTATTCAACCATGTGGTGAAAGCTCTTTATCATCGTTGTAGTGAGGCCACCAAGGACGAATTTTAGGCGTAAGAAGAGATGAAAGTCGCTAGGAGAGACGTCCGAGCTGTATGAGGGACGATCAAACAGGTCCCATTGAAATTTCCGTAAGAATTGGTGTGTGAGATCAGGCATTATCGTGAAAAAAAAAAAAAATCTTTTGACAGCAATCCTCTTCTTACACCTAAAATCTGTCCTTAGTGGACAACACTTCAACGATGATAACGAGCTGAAAGAACATGTTACCACATGGCTGAATACACAGGCAACAACATTCTATGAAAAAGGCACACAAAACTTTGTGCCAGACAATGACAATTGCCTACAAAATTTCGGAAGCTATGTAGAAAAGTAGTTTAACAGTTGTAGATTTTTGTACAATCAATATTTTTCTGTATCTGTACCCGTTCGTGTTATATAACCAAACGGAACTTACTTTCTGGACGCGCCTCGTACATTCTCACACTTCAAAACAGTGACGGCTTGTGCTTCAGATGACTGGCTATTCACTTCTTTGAGTGCCGGATCTTGATAGTGGCGTTCAAAGAGACAATTTAGCGCAACTCTGCGAGCGGCGCCTAGGGAAAGCGACATGTTTCATTCCCCCCCCCCCCCCCAATCATTTTGATGTATTTTCGGTCTTGTTTGCGCTTGCTTCAACTCGAGCTACCAACATTCTTTATTTCACACTTTTGTTTTTGTTCCAAATTAAAGCTGAGTAATTTGTTTCTAAAAGATAACAAATGTTCAAATGTTTGTTAAGCTTAAGGGACTTAACTGCGGGGTCATCAGTCCCCTAAACTTACAAACTACTTATGAACCACCTTATACTAAAGGCGACACAAATATCCATGCCCGAGTGGGGATTCGAACCCCCGACCGTAGCGGCCGTGCAGACTGTGGACTGACGCGCCGCAGATCGCTCAGCCACCGCGGCAGGTACATACGTAACGTTGTAGATTTTTCTTTGATAATAAACACCAAAAACTTGTGAATATCCATATGAACACTAAACCCACCGTAACTGTGTGTTTCTCTGTTAAGTGACTGCTTGTTGTTGATGTGGTCTTCCGTCCGGAGACTGGTTTGATGCAGCTCTCCACCCTACTCTATCCTGAACAAGCCTCATCTCCTCAAAATGACCTGCAAACCTACGTACATTTGAATCTGCTAACTGTATTCAACTCTTGGTCTACCTCTGCGGTTTTTACCCCCACACACTTTCCTCCATTGCTGAATTGTTAAGTGAATGTAATAAAATGAATATGTTCGATGA